>KV019593.1:5288-17599 GCA_001598015.1 Dorcoceras hygrometricum | reverse complement strand
GGGGGGGCGGCGGCGGCGGCGGCGGCTTATAGATAGGAGAGGGGGCGGCGGCCAAGAGCAGGTTTAGGGTTTGTGTTATGTTGTGTTTTTTTTATGTTAATGAAGCCCTTAATCCTTTTAATGGACTTGGACCGGCCCATCGGGCCCGGGTCCAAATGACGATATCCATCACTGCGACTTCATTACAACTCCGATCGCCGATCAGATCGGACCGATCAATTCAGTTTCCAAAACTGAATACTATGATCTGAAAAACCATTTTTCAGAACCCCAGTGCAAAATGACCGTTTTGCCCCTCAACAGCGGGAAATCACGATTTGACCCCTGTTAACTTTTAGGAAGTCGCACTTCCCAAAATCCTCCTCCTATGCTCAACACATTGAGCTCAGTTTCCGTGCGGGAATCATGAATCCAGTACTTGTGTGACCCTCAATGGTTCAGGGATACAGCTAGCCGTGGGCCCACAACCATTGTGGTTCCGAAATCACAATTTCGGACTTGCCCAACGGATCATGGTAAAGCGCCTAACAACATCGCGCCATGATCCCCTAGGTATCACTGATAGTGCCTGCAAGAACCAGTTAGTCGTGGTTAGCGTACAGTACGGTCCCTTCAACACATATATCCCGATCAGATCAACGACCATTGCTAAATCGGGAGTCGCTAGAAATCCGATAGCTATGCATACATCTTGGAGATCAAATAGTGACATCGCGAGTGTTACTAGGCAAACCCATTTACCTAAAACACATCAAGTACTCTGGCCAGAGATTTATACACTATTATCCCCTCATATAGCATAGGATATCCACGCATGAAAGCGAGCGGTGAATCCTCGACAACGAAGCATCGACTCCTACATGCATCGGGACCTTACCCAATCCCGCCGCCTAATGACCCCAAGTGAGTCGGCAAATGGGTCAAAGTGAGGCGTCTATCAAGTAGAGTCTCAATGACGTTTCGAGTAGTGAGGACTAATCAGTACAACCAAGACCTCGGACTTTTCCACTCGACAAATGGTAACCACTTGGAAAGTCCTAACGAGGGTAGTTCGATAGATCACCAGGTCACTATCCATCTGCATGCTCAGAACATCACAATGTTCCCTAACAATGAAACATGGTACTTCGCATCGCAGATGCTAGTCTCAAGCTCGGGCAGCCTTATCCTCATTTTGGCGGCCCAATTGACTAGGAACGAATTCAGAATGCACAGTGACTATTAGATGTGTTTCATGATAGCCATCATATCCACTATCACATCTAACATACACTATGGTGCATTCTAGGTCTTTATCCAACACAATTGTTAACATCATATAACATAATGAAAATAAAGAATGCCATAAATAAATGCGTATTTCGTAGATAAAGATTGTCATATACCAGAGTCTATAAAACCCACACGCCACAAGTTGGCTAGTTGGGCATCTACTCTAACAGGACCAAGCAGTAAATGGGGTGAAGGGTCAAATAGTAGCAAAAAGAGAAAATGGTTTTGAGCAAAAACGGACCAAGTTGTTTGCGACCAAGTTGTTTGTGTAGATGCAAATTTTTAACGTTTAATAAAAACATCTTTTTACAACCAAAATTTTTGTCATCGCCAAAAAGGAGGAAATTGTTAGGATAAATTTCAGAAGTTTTGGTGATGAAAAATAAACAAGAAATGAAATCCATAAAAGAGATAAATTGGACCAAAGTTACAAGATCTGGAAGAAGCTTACTACGTGGGAAGTAGGAACCAGATCGGAACAGAGTCAAGCTGGTCAAGGGAAAATCAGCTCAAAGCATTTAGGTATGCTGGTTAAGGAAAAACTAGAAAAGGTAATCTGGTCAAGCTGGTTGAGGTCAAACCAGCTCAGGATATTAAGGTATGCTGGTTTAGGACAAACCAGCTAAATACTAGGCCTTGCACATATCAGTTTGAAAATGCTTAACCAGATAAGGGAAAGTCACTTGAGAAAATTCCAAGAGCAGGAAAACGGTGACCTACAGTTGTGAAAACAGATCGCAGATAACAAACCGGCTGAAGTGATGAGTAAGCAGCTGGAAGATCAGTTAAGGAAACCAGCTTAAAGCAGATTAACTCTACAAATGTTATAAAGCTGATGATTTGAGCAGACATGAATTAATATTCGAATCAGCATAAAACAAATACAAGAGCATTATGGTTTCGATCAAGATAAGTATCCGATCAAGAAGAGTAGCTCAATACTCTGGAACCAGATCGGGAGGCCAACTAAGTTAAAGGTAACTTAACATCTGTATTTTGGAATGTTTGAATCTACGCACAAATTTATTTAAAACATTCGACATCTCTGCAGTGATTTGTAGTCGTTTGAATTACTTTTAGTAAAAATCAGATATGCAGAGATATGGTACAAACTGAAGACGGCGTAGAGTTGCTAAAATGGGCAATGTATTTAATGAAGATGTACTTTAATTGTACAGACATTTAAGACGCCGCAGGAAATTCAATTTGGATACATTCAATATGTCTACTGGCTACATTTATTACCGTTGTATCCAAAGGATATATGTAGAAGAGAAGAGCAGCTATGAAGGGGTTACGAATCAGACAACACTTCATTGAACACACAAGCTAACCAAACCTTCACAAGCACAAGCAGAGTTCATCTTGAACCATCTCGCTACAAGTGACACAAGCACAAAACGCTTTTCTCAACTTTGTGTCACATACTCTTCTATTTGCACATTTTGTAGTATTGTGCTATCTTTGTAAATCATAAATAGAGAGTGAAGAAGTGCAAGAATAGCACAACCAGCTTAGTGCTGTGTATTTGTATTGCGAACCAGATCACGGGTCTGTGTTGCGTTGGTGTATTTGATAGGATCAATTAATATCGAAATTAGGCCTGGGAGTTCAGAAGGGGTGGGGGGGGGGGTTGAATGAACTCTTTGGATTTTAATTTTCGAAACCCTTTAAAAATGTTTTACAAGCCTTCGCTAAACTCAGATCTGAGGTTCCCAGTCTAATTCTGATATCTCGGCTAACAATAAAAATGTACGGAAAGAAACCGATCAAGCAGTGAACAGTATAAAGTAGGGGGGTTGGAATGAACTCCTTTGGATTTTAATTTTCGAAACCCTTTAAAAATGTTTTACAAGCCTTCGCTAAACTCAGATCTGAGGTTCCCAGTCTAATTCTGATATCTCGGTTAACAATAAAAATGTACGGAAAGAAACCGATCAAGCAGTGAACAGTATAAAGTAAATAAATACAATGCAAATAAAGTAAAGGTGCAGGGATCAAGAGTTTGTTTATGGAAGTTCGGATATCAAGTCTCCCCTTCTTCCTTTGCAGGAAGGTTTCACTAGAAGACTTTGATGTACACAGCCTCTGAATATACTCGGTCACTGAGCCTCGCTAAAAGTGAACTCCTAGCAACTTCTACTACATTCAGATACCACTGCTGAGTTACAAATAATAGATTTTCGAACTTCTTCACGAAGCACGTTCGTTACAGAATCAATTTGAACAATACAATGAATATAATATTTTGAATATTGTAAATATCTCCAAGATAAGACTAATAAAAACAGAGGAATTTTCTTCGAGATTTTGACAACTGGGACTTTGAATATTTTGAACACTTGAATATTCCAAGAAATTTGTGAGCGTGAAAGTTTACGAGATAAAATAGACCGAGAGGTTCTTCATTTGAAATCTTCAGCTATTTATAATCTTCAATATCAACGGTCAGTAGAAACAAATCCCTTTGCATATCTTCATCGTATCTCCATTAACACTATGCACAAGGTAATCTACGCTTTCAAGGCTTGATTGACTTATTTACCAAACCGGATAAACAGAGTATCAATCACTATGCGTAATGCACGATTTATCTTTGATATGTTTCCTTAATTCAAGTTGTGACCATTGATGTCTATTGATTAGTCAATTGATAATTTCTGAAGACATCCGAAGCTCACATATGTTGACGCATTGAAATCTGAATAGTGCTCTCTTTCCCTTTGTGAAAAGATACAAGATGTCTCTTTACTTATGCCATCACAACTGAATTATCCTTCTTGTACTATTACAGAACCAATGCTCTCTGTCACATCTGAAAATTGTACTGATCTTCTCGTAATACTGTCAAATCTGAAATCTGAAAGACCCTGTGGAGTCCGTTCACATCTGAGTCCCTTACTGATAATATCTGAGAAGCTCGGATCTAAAATAACATCTGAATAAACATACCCCGATCTGTTACCAAAGTCTCTGAGTCAAATCTGAATGCCCTCAAATCTGAAATCCTGACCCGATAACTGAAACAACCAGAGAACTCAAATCTGATAGGCTCCTAACTGAAATCTGAATAAACTGTTCCCAAATCTTTCGGATCTGAAGATACTTAACTGTCAACCACGATAACTGAGTGTACAGATCTGATATTCAAGATTAAGTTCTTATTTGTTTTGTTATCACCAAAACTTATAAATTTTATCTTAACAATTTCCCCCTTTTTGGTGATGACAAAAAACTAAGTAGCGTTTGACTTAAAGAGAAAAAATATAAAATGCTCCAAGTCTGCTATATATATTCAATACAAAGCAAAGTACAAATATTTGTAAAAGAACTGAAAAACTGTTAACAATAAATTGTACAGATCTATCCAATAATCAGCTCCCTCCAATATCTCCAGTCTCTTCTATGAGAACCACCACCACCTCGTTTCCTAGCGGGTTCACTACTTCTGCCTCTGCCTCTACTACTGTCTCCAGAACCAGGTCTAGATCTATCATCTGGAGGAGGCTGCGGACCTCGGATGCTACTTCCTTTCACCTTTTTGGCATCACCACCTCTATTGATATAATAAACAAGCTCTGACAACTGAGAGGTGAGGGTATTATAGTTTTCCTGTGCTTGCACACGGAATTCCATAAAATCATTGGAAATAGTATCTTGCTGGTCTTGGATCCCCTTCCATTTACTATCCATGTCTTGAGACAAAGCAACCTGCTGAGTTTGTAGCTTCCGTCGAGATTCCAGAATTTCAAGGGAAAGGGCGGCCTTTTGAATCTGAACTTCTTGTCGAACATTGGCAAACAGACCTCGATAGGTCCTGTCCTGTTGTTCTAAAATCTCGGTAAACCGCTTGTCAATGCCTCTGATGTGTAGTAGAAGCACATCCTTGAGCTTTTCTATGTCATCCCTTTTCTGCACTCGATCAATTTGAATCTGATTGACTGAAGCTCGGAGATGTGCCAAGGGCGCTGTGAAATCTTGCGGGGTAACATCAGCAGTAGGCATCAAGATCTGGTCAACAGCGGTCTCTATACCCAAAGAAATGTCATTGGTGGTGAAGAACATACGAGAATCAGTAAGTACTCTGACTTGGAGAATTCAAAAATGTATCTGGATTGCGCTGAGAGAAGCTATCAGAAGTTGTAGGATCTGGATGAATGGAACTTGAACTGGAATCAGAAGAAATATGCTGTACATAAGGACCTCAACGAAACACGCCACAAAACTCTGTTGGGTCTACTTCTAAATCTCTAACTGAACTTCTAACAACTAGAGCACTGCAAAAATTGCGCGAACCAACTGGTTGCAAAAGGTTAAAAGCAGAAAACTGTACAACTTCTATACATACGTCAGCCCACCGTTTGCGAATAATCATGAAATATTCACTGATCGGGGCCAGAGTATCATCGTATTGTCATTGAGGTAGAAGTTCCCATTGGCTAGAAGCAACTGGCCGTGGTATGGTTTTCCAAAAATCTCCTCCCTCTTGGATAATCCAGGACCCGTCAACCAAGATCATGGTTCGAATCCAGCATGAAGACATGTTGTTTGTACTTTTTTAGGCAATAACTGCACCACAATCTCTATTTTCTCATTCAAACAGGCTTGAGCTGCATATCCGATCCCACTTCAGTCCGTGTATTCTCATCTGAGTCTGTAATGTCTCTAATGAAAAGAGATGAGCATCATAGAGCAAAACTATGATATGAAGATCAATGGTTGTCGTGGGTTGACCGGGTTTGAAGTTTTGGCGATGAGCTTCCAAAAATTTTCTCAAAAGCATTTCTCTGTATTTAGCAATTATATACTCCCGCCTCCTCACAGCTGTCTCTAACGAATCAGTCTCGGCGCATGCTAAAATCTGCTCTTCTTTGGCAATATTATCTTTAATCGAATCCAACACGGGTAATCTGCGTAAACTAAAATAATGAAAGAATGAGGCAACATCTGTTATTACCTTTTCCCTAAGCTGTACAAGGAAATCTATGTCTGCACAAATTAAACTGAAAATATCCCGGGCCAGGTGCCCTTTTTATTTCATCCTTCGCAACAAGAGGCGCCTTCCCCTTGTCTGATGCAGCAATCCGAGGGAGACTGGCCTTGTACCAATCTCCTTCATTGACTTTCGGAATCTCAATGCCAAGTCCTAATTTTATTCTAGTAATCTCTGCAGCTTTCACGGATGGCAACATCATGTCCGCAGGAATTTGCTTCAAAATATCTTCGATGGACATCGACTCTTCATCAGACTTAGATTTGTATGTAAGCTCCAGAACCTTGCTCAAGGGCTCTGTGTCCTCAGAGTCTGTCATCGTAGAAACACTATTCGCCAGGCTCAAATCCTCAGTAGCCACTGGCTCAATCTCCTTGTCCTTCTCAGACTCCTTCTCCTTCTCCATATCAATTATCTTACTTGGTTGCTTAGACCCAGACATATCGTCATCCTACCCAGATCTCAAAGTCTCTTTAAGAAACTGTTTCGGTGCAGTAAAATATGCCATTTTCCTAGCAATTTCATTTTTAGCTCCATCAAGATTATCATCCTCATCATTGACAGCAGTCGAGCGCTTAGTGATCTCAACTATTATATCATCAGATCTGGTTAACGATGGTTCCTCCATATCTGTTTCCATCTGCGCTGTTTCAGAAATAACTTTATCAATAATATTATCCACGTCATCAGTAGTTGTCTTTTCCCTCTGTTGCTCTACAACATTCTCCACATCTGGTTCATTCTCAACAATTTCATCTCAGAACCTACCGGCAGCTTCAACTTCCTCTTCGGTACTTTGTGTTTTGGAGCGGGAGGAAATACCATTTGGATAGGCACAGCATCTTGCGCTACTGTCACAAGCGCCAAGCTCTTAGCTACTGGAGCAGCTCTCCCCGTTGCCCTCTTCCTCTTAACAACTGGTGCTGCAGCAAAAGTAGCAGGTCTCTTCTTAGACACTGCCTTCTTTTTCTCCGTCGATTTCTCTACCGCTGGCTCATCCTCATCAACAAAAGTATTCTTGTTTTTGGCAATATACGTGCCAACAGTTTTGACGGATAGAATCTTTAGAGGTGGGAATTCCATTGAATCACCCAGCTCCAGATCTGGGGCATTTTTCAACAGGATACAGATCTGCACCGCATATCCCCGTGCTTGTCTTGAGTTAGATATTTTGAATTCTTCAGACAAAGGAAAACCATCGTCATTCACCTGGTTAAGTCTGAAATCTGGTTCTTATACCACGACTGATATTTCTTTGTTGAAAATATTCTAAGTATAGATTTCAGCTGTCGCATTGTTTGAGTTCAGTAGTTGCGACCAGCAGTCGCACTATTTCATGTTCAGCTGTTGCATATTTTATTGTTCATCAGCTGACAGTTGATCATCAGTTGATAGTTGTTCATCAGCTGATAGTTTGTTCATCAGCTGATAGTTGTTCATCAGCTGATAGTTTGTTCATCAGCTATTGGTATTCAGCAGTAGTTTTCATAAAATCCAGCAGATGCACTGTTCACCAGCAGATGCATTCCTATTGAAATATTTCAGTCGTTGTATTTCTTTCGTAAATTCCAGTTGGTGCACTGTTCACCAGCAGGTGCATTTATTTTGGCTAAAACCAGCAGGTGTATTTCTTTGTTAACACCAGCAGGTGCATTCCTATTGAACTAATTCAGCAGCTGCATTCCTTTATTAGAATTCAGCAGTTGTGTTGTCTTCCAAAATTCAGCAGACGCATTTCCTAGTAAATTTCCAGCAATTGCGTTGTCTTCGTAACATTCAGCAGATGCATTGTTCACCAGCAGATGCATTCCATTTTGATATTTCAGCAGTTGCTTTATTTGTTTCTAAGTACTGTTCATTGCAGCTGGTTACTGTTCATTCTTCGTTTTCTTCAACAGATAACGAAATTTCAGAATTTGATTTCTTATTCATTTCCGCTTCAGTTCAAAAGAATATTCGATTCAATTGAACAAGATTTGAGAGCTTTTATTCAGTTTTCATCTTCGTAAATTCTACAGAGAAATCCCTTGAAGTTCCAGAACATCATTAGACAAGAGAAAACCAGTAATTCGTACAAGAGAGAAAGAAAACAGATTTTAGAAAGAAAAGAAAGAGCAGAACGATGTTTTAGAAAATATTTTAAGTTATGACAACAAAGAGGATCCCCAGAAGAAGGGTGAGTGCGCGGCTGACGAACCGTGTGCCCTTTCAACAGAGGAAGGATCAGGTGTATAGGTCGACGGATCTGTATATCCCTTCACCATGAGCCATAGTGCTAAGAGACTGATATCAGGAGTTTGATCAAACGAATTGGGACAAATTTTTAAAGTGTTGTCATAATTTCAGAAGAGCGCAAGTGTGATTTTAATCACAGCTCCAGAGAATGTTTAAAGAAAATGTTTTTAGAATTTGATTATGTTTTATGCTTTCAGTTTCTATCATATTTCGCAGATATATTATTGCGCTTGTTCATTCCAAAGCGTATTCAGATTTCAGTTATGTATTCAGCTTCCAGATTCCAGTTAGTATCAGTTTCTATTGCATGATTTTGCTATTCCAGATTTTACCTGCTGAGCCTTTGGCTCACTAGTTCTCATTGAGTGCAGGTAATGGGCAGTAAGGAGCTAGATGGAGAGTGGCTGGTTGGACAGTGGTGTTTATCGTGGACATCTTTCGTTGTTCCTTTTTGATTTTGATGTACAGAACTTTAGTTATGGTTTTGTATGTTAACAGATTTCTAGTTCCTCATTTTGTAGAAATCTGAATGAACTTTTGGTGTAAAGATATATGCAAGTTCATTCGCATTCCTATCAGCTGTTGTATCAGTTCCGCGTGTGTTTTTATGATCAGCTGAGGATTTAGTTCAGCGTTTTGTATACCCTTGAAGCTGATTTTCTTCATTTTGATATGAAAAGTGTTTATCAAAATTTGGTATTACTTCCGCTCACGTCATTGTTTTCTTTGTTCCGCATTTCAGCAGCAATGAATTGTGTTTATTCGCAATTTAGTCCAGAATTTTAGTAACAAATTTTATGTTTATTAAGATTGAAATTTTTGGGTCTTTCAATTCGAACCCCAAATTTCTAAATTTCTTTTGAGAAAAGTCCGGTCGTTACACTGTTGATCTACAACATTCTCCACATTTGGTTCATTCTCAACAATTTCATCATCAGAACCCACTGGCAGATTCAACTTCCTCTTCGGTGCTTTGCGTTTTGGAGCAGGAGGGATCACATCTGATATCATTTGGATAGGTACAGCCTCTTGTGCTACTATTACAAGCGCCAAGCTCTTAGGTTCTGGAGCAGCTCTCTCCGTTGTTGTCCTCTTCCTCTTAACAACTGGTGCTTCAACAGTAGTAGCAGGTCGTTTCTTAGATACTGCCTTCTTTCTCTCCGCTGATTTCTCAAACGCTGGCTCATCCACATCAACAAAAATATTCTTGTTTTTGTCAATATACGTGCCAACAGTTTAGCAGTTAGAATCTTTAGATGTGGGAATTCCTTTGATTCACCCAGCTCCAGATCTGGGGCATTTTTCAACAGAATACAGATCTGCACCGCATATCCTCGTGCTTGTTTTGAGTTAAGGGTTACCATATCCCTGAAAATATTAAACAACAATCTTCCCTAGTTAACCTGAACGCCCCCATGAATAGTATACATCATCAAGAATCTCTCATGGGTCACAGCATCGAATGACCCAGCCTTCACAGTCACAGATTTTGCCAAGATATCATTCAGCAGCCAAAACTCGAACGTCATCTCCCTCTTCTTACAAGAGGTGCTTAGCAGTTTACCATCATATGTGTAATGCCCAGATATTTTAGAAGTCCACAAACTAGAAAGATATGAGATTGAGGGATTACAATGCTATATTATTTCGATCCATGAATAGATTCAGTTTCAGATTTCATGTCTTACGCAATGATCAACCTACTCTTATATCCTGGGTTGATAACCACATTTTAGAATGCAATAACAGTAGATGTCTAGTGGTTCCAGCAAGCCAATTGAATCCTTTTGTTTTAACTAAAATGGTTCGGTTTCCATATGCATCATTTTTATTTTGAAAAACAGAGCACGCTTATAATGGATTTTTGGACATATCGATTAAACGTGTTTCCCTTCAGTAGGCATTCTAAATCATATAAATAGGATGATAAGTTGCTCATGCATCATTGATCTTCAAATCAAATCATTTAGAAACGGTGCTCTCTCTCAAGAAGCCGAACAAAATACTTTCAAAGTTTTTTAAAGGAAACAGGCGGTGGGAGTTGCTGTTCTGGATTTCTACCGTGATTTGTGTTCAAGAATTCAGGCAAGTAAACTATGTTTCTTGCTCACTCAGTGAAAGCATATATTCAATTCTGTTTGCATGATTATATGAGATTTTAAAGAAAGGAAGATGGCTTCGGCTGTTCTTCAGAAACCAGAAAGTTCATGCTCTGTTTTTTTTTATGAAGGTTGCGTTTTACTGATTTTTTATTCCAGAAAGTTTACAGATAATGGTTTGATGATGTTCTTTTAGTTAGTTCTTGAGTTTTCTTCATAAATTCCATCGAAGTAGCTTACAAGTAGCTTATTCGATCATTTCCAGAAATTTCTTTAGATATTTTGAATTCTTCAGACAAAGGAAAACCATCGTCATTCACCTGGTTAAGTCTGAAAGCTGATTCTTATACCACTACTGATATTGCTTTGTCGAAAATATTCTAAGTATAGATTTCAGCTATTGCAATTGTTGAGTTCAGTAGTTGCGACCAGCAGTCGCACTATTTCATGTTCAGCTGTTGTGTATTTTATTGTTCAGCAGCTGATAGTTCGTTCGTCAATCGATAGTTGTTCATCAGTTGATAGTTTGTTGATCAGCTGATAGTATGTTCATCAGTTGATAGTTTGTTTATCAGTTGATAATTTGTTCATGAGCTGGTAATTTGTTCATCAGCTATTGGTATTCAGCAGATGCATTGCTTTCATAAATTCAGCAGATGCATATTCAGCAGATGCATTTCTTTTTGCTAAAACCAGCAGGTGTATTTCTTTGTTAACACCAGCAGGTGCATTCATTTATTAGAATTCATCAGCTGCATTCCTTTGTTAGAATTCAGCAGTTGCGTTGTCTTCGTAACATTCAGCAGATGCACTCCATTTTTATAAAATCATCAGATGCGTTTTATTGTCAAATTTCAGCAGTTGCAATATTTATTTTATTATTCCTGCGACTGGTTGACACGCTACGACATCGTTTCACTTTAAATTTGTTTAAAAGACCTTGCGACTGGATTCCTGTCTTGCGACTGGTACTGTTCATTTCAGCAGGTAACTGTTCATTCTTCGTTTTCTTTAACATATAACGAAATTTCAGAATTTGATTCCTTATTCAATTCCGAATCATTTCAAAGATTGTATTCGACTTATCTGACAGATTCAACTAGCTAATTTATTCAGTTTTCATCTTCGCAAGCTTTATAGAGAAATCCTTTATAGTTCCAGAACATCATTAGACAAAAGAAAAACCAGTAATTCGTGCAAGAGAGAAAGAAAACATATTTTTAGAAAGAAAAGAAAGAGCAGAACGATATTTTAGAAAATA
Organism: Dorcoceras hygrometricum; assembly: GCA_001598015.1. NCBI lineage: Eukaryota > Viridiplantae > Streptophyta > Magnoliopsida > Lamiales > Gesneriaceae > Dorcoceras > Dorcoceras hygrometricum. Next base: position 5,739 of record KV019593.1, on the reverse strand, counting down.
TTTTAAGTTATGACAACAAAGAGGGTCCCCAGAAGAAGGGTGAGTGCGCGGCTGACGAACCGTGTGCCCTTTCAACAGAAGAAGGATCAGGTGTATAGGTCGACGGATCTGTATATCCCTTCACCTTGAGCCATAGTGCTAGAAACTGATATCAGGAGTTTGATCAAGCGAATTGGACCAAAATATTTAGAGTGTTGTCATAATTTAAGAAGAGAGAACTTGTGATTTTAATCACAGCTCCAGAAAATGTTTAAAGAGAAGGTTTTCAGAATTTGATTATGTTTTATGCTTTCAGTTTCTATCAGAATTCCCATATTTAGAGTGTTGTCATAATTTAAGAAGAGAGCAAATGTGATTTTAATCACAGCTCCAGAGAATGTTTAAAGAAAATGTTTTCAGAATTTGATTATGTTTTATGCTTTCAGTTTCTATCATATTTCTCAGTTATATA
>KV019592.1:317141-349912 GCA_001598015.1 Dorcoceras hygrometricum | reverse complement strand
TTCTTTACAGTCCCCTCAAACACTACAAGCATGTTCACCACCTGTTCAAGAGTGGCTTCTAGCTTGTTCATGTTGAAGTTGACCACAAAGGGTCAAATGCAGCGGGTAGCGAGAGGAGAAGTAAATCCACAGACAGCTCATGTGGAAGTGCGATATCAAGGCCCGACAACTTTTCAATGAGCCCAATCATGCGAAACCCATGCTCGCGGACCGAAGTCCCATCGCGCATGCGACTCGTCATCAGCTCCTTGACAGCCGTGAACCTCTCATGTCGAGAGTTCTCCCCGTATAGCTCCTTGAGATGATGAAGTATGTCAGCAGCATACTTCGTCTTCTCAAAACGCCGTTGAATTTCATTGGACATCGATCCCATCACATAGCATCGAGTCTTAACCTCGTCTTCACGCCATTGGTTGAGCGTAATCAGCTCCTCGGGGCTGATATTGGCAGGGGTTTCCTCCGGAGGAGACTTCTCTATCGTATAGAGAAGCTTCTCCGAAGCCAGTACAAGATTAAGGTTGCGGAGCCAGTCTTGATAGTTAAGACCAGTGAACCTGTTGCTATCCAGTATAGCAGCAAGTGGATTTTTCATCGAAACCATTTGTATAGCAGTTATACTGAAAAGAAAACGGACATGCATTACTGACTATATAAAAATAAACGCTAAGACATAAAACATGGTCATTTAGTTTTATGAATTACCCTCCCACTATTTTAACGATTTCACCACCCTCTAATGAAATCGAGAAAACAGGTTTCTTTAGTGGGTACACGGAGCCCAATCAAGCGATCATGGACCCGAATAATATCATCCATCCATGGCCCCTAAAAGGTAGTTTCCGATTGCAGCCGGTGCAACCTCCATGTATTTACCTCACGTCCAGTAAGGGCCCAATAATATGACGCCGTTTACTATCACGTGTCAAGATTGACCCATCAATGTTGAGTCGTGAAGGACAGTCCCCTTAACGTCCCCAATAATAAGAGCCAACGTTAAAAGGAGTTCCGACCGACTCACAACAATTGTCAATGACGTGGACAGCTTTCCGACATACATGACCCCCTCAATAATATGAGTCGGGCCATGTATACGGGTAGCATCGACGTACACCCATTGTTGATGGAAGGTAGGGTTAATTTAAACAATTTTAAATACCCTTTAGTTTATCGAATAAACTTTTATCTTGATATAAGTTTTAAATCAAATTTAAAACGAGGGATTTTATTTTTGAAAAATTTGGCCTCATGCATATTTAAATCTAATTTAAAACATGCAAACATGCGGATTCATTTACACTATATATCAACATATATAAAGTAATATTGGGATGATCGATCGCGAGAGCTATGCGGTCCGTGGTTGCCAGCCACGGACCTGGGTCCAATCCTAGGGGTAATGCAATATGCAATGCAATCCTATTACAATGCTTTCCGGTTTTACAGATCTTCGGTCTTCAAAATCTTGATCGTCATCTCCATCGTCTCCGGATGTCCTCCCACTAAATCTAGTAATTTACATTTAAATCTACTATGAAAATAAGGGATACATTTATCAAGGGGTGGGAACGGGCCGCAAACAGGCCCACTTTAAATGATAATCAAATATTTAAAACCGAAATCAAATAAAACCTATTGCATACACCTAACACATTGGGCACGGCTCTCTATCACCCCAATCATGCAATTAATCTAATTAACATGCATAATTAAATAATCTAATTATTTATCGTAAAATCATATTCTAATTACGAAATCGTATTTTATAATAAAATCGTATTTTGCCGAAAAACAAATTTAATCAACAAAATAATATTTTATTACAAAATCATATTTCATAATTAAAATCACATTTTACTAATTTTAATTGTATCAAATTGGGTTTAAAACAATTTTAGGCCCAAAAACTTAAAATTTCAAAATCGATCAAAACCGGGCCCGACATCGCATACCGGCCCGAAAAACTTCACGGGCTGCCCGGGACAGCCCCGAACCAAACCCTAAAAGAATTCGGACCAGCCGAAGCAGTGGATAGAGCCCTGCCAATTGAAAGAGATTGGAAAGATCTCGATGAAGAGAGGCAGCAAAAGAGACAGGCCTTTCAGCAGAAGGATCAAAGGCCATTCTAGAAACAGAACAAGAACCAGTAGAGGCCGCAGGAGCAAAAGCCTCTACAAATTCAACCCATAAGCTCCGTTCCTGCTGGTAGTAATAGGCCATTATGTCCTAAGTGTTAAAAGCCTCATTTGGGACAATGCAGACTTGGACAAAACGTCTGCTACAAGTGTGGAATGCCTGGACATATTTTGAAGAATTGTCCAAAATCCAAGCAACTGGTGACCAGCAGAGTTTATGTGATGACTGCTGATCAAGCTCCTCCAGAGTCTACGGTGGTTACAGGTGAAATTACGATAGCTGGAATTCCTTCTCTAGCTTTGTTAGATTCAGGAGCTACGCATTCATTTATTTCCACTAAGTTTGTTGAGAAATTTTTTATCCAACCAGAGCAAGTAATGATAGGCTATTGTGTGATGGTACCATCAGGAGAAAAGCTGGTATCACATGAATTAATTAGAAGTTTAGAGCTTAAGCTTCAAGGACATGAGATTACTGCTAATTTAATAGTATTGCCAATGCCAGAGTTTGATCTAATTTTGGGAATAGATTGGTTAACTAAATATGGAGTAGTGGTTGACTTTAAAATGCGAGCAGTAGCTCTCAATCCAGCAGGAAAAGAGCCATTCCAGTTTTTGGCCAAACAAGATAATAAAATTCCATCAACTATATCATCGTTAGCAGCTACTGATAGGCCCCAGCTGTCCATTGTAGAAGTAGAAAATGAATTCCCTGAAGTTTTCCCAAAAGATATTCAAGGATTGCCACCAGACAGGGAATTGGAATTTTCCATTGATCTAATCCCAGGAGCTGCTCCAGTATCTAGACCACCCTATCGATTAGCTCCAACAGAGATGAAAGAATTGAAAGAACAGATACAAGACCTGTTGGAGAAAGGATTTATTCGGCCCAGTACTTCGCCATGGGGAGCCCCTGTGCTGTTTGTTAGGAAAAAGGATGGGAGTATGAGATTATGTATAGATTATCGCGAGTTAAATAAGCTGACAATTAAGAATAAGTATCCATTACCTAGGATAGAAGATCTTTTCGACCAATTAAGAGGGTCAGTAGTGTTTTCTAAGATTGACTTGAGGTCTGGATATCACCAACTGAAGATTAAGACTGCTGATGTTTACAAGACAACTTTTAGAACTAGGTATGGCCATTACGAATTTTTGGTTATGCCTTTTGGACTTACAAATGCTCCATATGCTTTTATGGATTTAATGAATAGAGTCTTTCAACCATACTTAGATCAGTTTGTAGTGGTTTTCATTGATGATATCTTAGTCTATTCTAAGACTCAGCAGGAGCATGTTCAGCATTTAAGAATTGTGCTCCAGATTTTGAAAACAAGCGGTTGTTTGCTAAATTCAGCAAATGTGATTTTTGGATGGAGAAAGTATCATTTATATGGAGGCATTATCTCTATGGGGAGAAGTGTGAGATTTTTACAGATCACAAAAGCTTGAAGTACTTCTTCACCCAGAAAGAACTGAATATGAGGCAGAGGCGATGGTTGGAACTAGTTAAAGATTATGATTGCACTATCAGCTATCATCCAGGAAAAGCAAACGTAGTAGCTGATGCTCTCAGTAGGAAATCAGCAGGATTGGCGTATTTAACTGTCCAGCAGCCTTTGGCAAGCGAAATTGAAAGATTTGGACTCTAAGTAGTGTCCAGCAGCAGTAGTAATATGATTTTAGCAGACCTTTCTGTTAGATCAAATTTGTTGAATCAAATTCGAGAGGGTCAGCAGCAGGACCAACAGTTGAAGAAATGGGTCCAGCAGGATAAAGAAAGAGGCAATAGTTTATATTTTTCAGAGGATGGAATCGTGAGGTATTTGGGCAGAGTTTGGGTACCTCAGGTGAATGATTTAAGAGCTGAACTTTTGAAAGAAGCTCATACAGCTCCATATTCAGTACATCCGGGAAGCACGAAAATGTATAAGGACCTCCAGCAGTTGTATTGGTGGCCAGGAATGAAGAGGGATGTTGCTAGATTTGTATCTGAATGTTTGACATGTCAGCTGGTGAAGGCTGAACATCAGCGACCAGCAGGATTGTTTAAGCCACTGCCGATTCCTGAATGGAAGTGGGAAAGTATAGCGATGGATTTTGTAACTGGGTTGCCGAGAACAGTTCAAGGATATAACTCTATTTGGGTTATAATTGATAGGCTCACTAATTCTGCTCATTTCTTACCAGTTAAAATGACTTATGAGGTGAGCAGGTATGCTGAATTGTATGTAAAAGAAATAGTGAGGCTACATGGTGTTCCAATCTCCATTGTTTCAGATAGAGATCCCAAGTTTACATCAGCTTTTTGGAAAAGTCTACATAAGGCTATGGGTACAAAGTTGACGTTCAGCACTGCGTTTCACCCGCAAACTGATGGACAATCGGAAAGGGTGATTCAAATTTTAGAAGACTTGCTCAGAGCATGTATTGTGGATTCTTCAGCAGGATGGGATGCAAGCTTGCCACTGGTAGAATTCGCTTACAATAACAGTTTCCAAGCTTCAATTAAAATGGCTCCATATGAAGCTTTATATGGCAGTAAATGTAGAACGCCACTTCACTGGGATGAAGTTGGTGAAAGAGCTGGTTTAGGACCCGATGTTGTGGAGCAAACAGCAACAGCTGTTAGAAAAATAAGAGAAAGAATGAAAACAGCTCAAAGTCGACAGAAAAGCTATGCAGATAATCGAAGAAGGGAGCTGAATTTTGAATTAGGTGATCGAGTGTTTTTGAGAATTGCTCCGATGAAGGGAGTTATGCGTTTTGGAAAGAAAGGAAAGTTGAGTCCAAGTTATATTGGACCATACGAGATTTTAGAGAAGGTAGGAACGCTCGCCTATCGACTTGCGCTGCCTCCACAAATGTCAGCAGTGCACAATGTTTTCCATGTATCAGCACTGAGGAAATATGTTCCCCACCCTTCGCATGCGCTGAATTACGAGCCAATCCATTTAGCTCCAGATTTAAGCTATGAAGAGAAACCAGAAAGAATTCTCCTCCGAGAGATTAGAAGATTAAGAAACCGTAGCATTCCTATGGTTAAGATACAATGGTCCAACCAGTCGGAGCGAGAAGCAACTTGGGAAACAGAAGCTGATATGCTAAGTCTCTACCCATATTTATTTGGTACGTAATTTCGAGGACGAAATTTCTATAAGGAGGGTAGAGTTGTAACGTCCCAAAAATCCATAGGACCACATTTACGCATTTTATTAATCTTATGGGCCAATTGGCAATTTTAAATATTATGTGTCTGCTAAATTGTTGATTTCAGCAGGTAATGGTGCGCTGCGGCTGGTACCAGCAGGTAACTCCAAAGAGCAATGCACAAGTTGGTTTGAAATTGATTGTAAAATGTTTTAAGGAGGTAAAATGATTTCTTTTGAAAAGGGTTTCTATCTGCATGCTCAGAACATCACAATGTTCCCTACCAATGAAACATGGTACTTCGCATCGCAGATACTAGTCTCGAACTCGGGCGGCCTTATCCTCATTTTGACGGCCCAATCGACTAGGAACATGTTCAGAATACACAGCGACTATTAGATGTGTTTCATGATAGCCGTCATACCCACTATCACATCTAACATACGCTTTAGTGCATTCTTGGTCTTTACTCAACGCAATTGTAAATCAGTACACACATAATGAAAGTAAAGAATGCCACATAAAAGAATGCGAATATCATATATAAAGATTGTTTGTACAAGAGTCTATAAAACCCACACGCCACAAGTTGGCTAGTTGGGCATCTACTCTAACATTAGTCTTGCGACTGGTACTGTTCATTCTTCGTTTTCTTCAACAGATAACGAAATTTCAGAATTTGATTTCTTACTCATTTACACTTCAATTCAAATGAATCTTTCGACTTATCTGACAGATTCAACTAGCTAATTTATTCAGTTTTCATCTTCGCAAGCATTACAGAGAAATCCCTTGAAGTTCCAGAACATCATTAGACAAAAGAGAAAACCAGTAATTCGTACAAGAGAGAAAGAAAACAGATTTTAGAAAGAAAAGAAAGAGCAGAACGATGTTTTAGAAAATATTTTAAGTTATGACAACGAAGAGGGTCCCCAGAAGAAGTGTGAGTGCGCGGCTGACGAACCGTGTGCCCTTTCAACAGACGAAGGATCAGGTGTATAGGTCGACGGATCTGTACATCCCTTCACCATGAGCCATAGTGCTAGAGACTGATATCAGGAGTTTGATCAAACGAATTGGACCAAAATGTTTAAAGTGTTGTCATACTTTCAGAAGAGCGCAAATGTGATTTTAATCACAGCTCCAGAGAATGTTTAAAGAAAATGATTTCAGAATTTGATTATGTTTTATACTTTCAGTTTCTATCAGAATCCTCAGTTATATATTGCGCTTGTTTTATTCTAAAGCGTATTCAGAAATTCACTTATGTATTCAGCTTTCAAATTTCAGTTCAGTATCAGTTCGATTGCATGATTTTGCTATTCCAGATTTACCTGCTGAGCCTTCGGCTCACTAGTTTTCATTGAGTGCATGTAATGAGCAGTAGGGAGCTGGATGGAGAGTGGCTGGTTGGACAGTGTTGTTTATCGTGGACATCTTCCGTTGTTCTTTTTAGATTTTGATGTACAGGACTTAGTTATAGTTTTGTATGTTAACAGATTTCTAATTTCTCAACGGGTAAGATTTTGTTGCCAATATGTTTACATTAGCATTGTTAGATTCTGGTCAACTTGTATTTTGTATCAGATAGGTTTGTTAAGAAATTGATATCTAACTTAGAAGAAATAGAAGTAGAGTACTGTGTTTAGATCCCTTTGAGTTCGAGTTTTATTTCCCGTATGTTTAGGATTGTTCATCTTCCGGTGAATGGTAATATCGGAACTTGACGCGGCGACGGGTAAGATTTTGTTGCCAATATGTTTACATTAGCGTTGTTAGATTCTGGTCAACTTGTATTTTGTATTAGATAGGTTTGTTAAGAAATTGATATCTAACTTAGAAGAAATAGAAGTAGAGTACTGTGTTTAGATCCCTTTGAGTTCGAGTTTTATTTCCCGTATGTTTAGGATTGTTCATCTTCCGGTGAATGGTAATATCGGAACTTGACGCTATGTAATCGATAGTTGTTAGTCGAAACAGTATAAAATCTGGTTTGATAGACAACAGCTGATAGCGTAGCTGTCGTTTGATGTTGCAGCACCAAAGTTCATATTTCAGCAATTGCATTTCGTTGTTATGACCAGCAGCTGCACAGTTCATTTCCAGCAGTTGCATTATATCGATTGTATCCAGCAGTTGTACTATTCATGTTATTTCGCAACGGCATCGTTTTAATTAATACGTTTGTTGTTAGTAAAAGACTTTGCAGCTGGTTCCTATTTATCCCAGCTGGTTTCTTCTTGTAATACTCATGAACAGTAGAAATTTGTTTCGTTTCCAAATACTGTTCCATTTTGTTGCGTCTGATTTCATTTCAGCGATGCGTCTCTTATAGTAGAATTAGATGCTCATATAAGAACCTGTTTAAGTAGCGTTAGATTTAAATTATGAAGTTCTAGTAAAGATTCTTTCAAGAGAAATTATGTGGGAAAGTGATTATGATTTGTAGAAAAGCTACCCAGATCTCATTAAGTAAGAAATTTCGAGAACGAAATTTTGTATAGGGGGTAGGTTGTAATGCCCAGATATTTTAGAGGCCACAAACTAGAAATATATGAGATTGAGGGATTACAATGCTATATTATTTCGATCAATGAATAGATTCAGTTTCAGATTTCATGTCTTACGCGATGATCAACCTATTCTTATATCTTGGGTTGATAACCAGATTTTAGAATGCAATAACAGTAGATGTCTAGTGGTTCCAACAAGCCAATCGAATCCTTTTGTTTTAACTAAAATGGTTCGGTTTCCATATGCATCATTTTTATTTTGAAAAACAGAGCACGCTTATAATGGATTTTGGACATATCGATTAAACGTGTTTCCCTTCAGTAGGCATTTTAAATCATATAAATAGGATGATAAGTTGCTCATGCATCATTATATTCAAATCAAATCATTTAAAAGCGGTGCTCTCTCTCAAGAAGCCGAACAAAATACTTTCAAAGTGTTTTAAAGGAAACAGGCGGTGCGTTAGGAGTTGCTGGATTCTCTGCCGTTATTGTGTTAAAGAATTCAGGCAAGTAAACTCCGTTTCTTGCTCACTCAGTGAAAGCATATATTCAATTCTGTTTGCATGATTATATGAGATTTTAAAGAAAGGAAGATGGCTTCGGCTGTTCTTCAAAAACCAGAAAGTTCATGCCCTGTTTTTATGAAGGTTGCGTTTTACTGTATTTTTGATCCAGAAAGTTTACAGAAAATGGTTTGATGATGTTCTTTTAGTTAGTTCTTGAGTTTTCTTCAGAAATTCCATCGAAGTAGCTTACAAGTAGCTTATTCGATCATTTCCAGAAATTTCTTTAGATATTTTGAATGCTTCAGACAAAGGAAAACCATCGTCATTCACCTGCTTAAGTCTGAAAGTTGGTTCTTATACCACTGCTGATATTGCTTTGTCGAAAATATTCTAAGTATAGATTTCAGCTGTCGCATTGTTTGAGTTCAGTAGTTGCGACCAGCAGTCACACTATTTCATGTTCAGCTGTTGCATATTTTATTGTTCATCAGCTGACAGTTTATTCATCAGTTGATAGTTGTTTATCAGTTGATAATTTGTTCATCAGCTGGTAATTTGTTCATCAGCTATTGGTATTCAGCAGATGCATTGCTTTCATAAATTCAGCAGATGCATATTCAGCAGATGCATTTCTTTTGCTAAAACCAGCAGGTGTATTTCTTTGTTAACACCAGCAGGTGCATTACTTTATTAGAATTCAGCAGCTGCATTCCTTTGTTAGAATTCAGCAGTTGCGTTGTCTTCGTGACATTCAGCAGATGCACTGTTCACCAGCAGATGCATTCCATTTTGATATTTCAGTAGTTGCTTTATTGTCTTTACGTATGGTTGTAGCGACTGGTTTATGCGCTAACGACATCGTTTCACTTTACATTTGTTTAAAAGACCTTGCGACTGGATTCTTGTCTTGCGACTGGTTTCCTATTCGTTGCGACTGGTACTGTTCATTTCAGCTGGTATTAGTCTTGCGACTGGTACTGTTCATTCTTCGTTTTCTTCAACAGATAACGAAATTTCAGAATTTGATTTCTTACTCATTTACACTTCAATTCAAATGAATCTTTCGACTTATCTGACAGATTCAACTAGCTAATTTATTCAGTTTTCATCTTCGCAAGCATTACAGAGAAATCCCTTGAAGTTCCAGAACATCATTAGACAAAAGAGAAAACCAATAATTCGTACAAGAGAGAAAGAAAACAGATTTTAGAAAGAAAAGAAAGAGCATAACGATGTTTTAGAAAATATTTTAAGTTATGACAACGAAGAGGGTCCCCAGAAGAAGTGTGAGTGCGCGGCTGACGAACCGTGTGCCCTTTGAACAGAGGAAGGATCAGGTGTATAGGTCGACGGATCTGTACATCCCTTCACCATGAGTATTGCATGATTTTGCTATTCCAGATTTACCTGCTGAGCCTTCGGCTCACTAGTTTTCATTGAGTGCATGTAATGAGCAGTAGGGAGCTGGATGGAGAGTGGCTGGTTGGACAGTGTTGTTTATCGTGGACATCTTCCGTTGTTCTTTTTAGATTTTGATGTACAGGACTTAGTTATAGTTTTGTATGTTAACAGATTTCTAATTTCTCATTTTTGTAGAACTCTGTATGAACTTTTGGTGTAAAGATATATGCTAGTTCACTCGTATTTTTTGTCAGCTGGTATATCAGTTCCGCGTGGGTTATTTTATCAGCAGAGGATTTAGTTCCATGTTTTGTATACCCTTCCTGCTGATTTCCTTCACTTGTTATGAAAAGTGTTTATCAGATTTTAATTCTACTTCCGCTCACGTCATTGTTTCCTTGTTCCGCATTTCAGCAGCAATGAATGTGTTTATTCGCAATTTAGTCCAGAATTTTAGTAACGACTTTTATGTTTATTAAGATTGAAATTTTTGGGTCTTTCAATTCGAACCCCAAATTTCTAAATTTCTTTTGAGAAAAGTGCGGTCGTTACACTCAAGTTCCAATGAAGACGAAGAATATTGGACATATTTTAATAAATTGAGATATAATATAGATATTTAATAAATTTAATGTTTCAATTATTTTAATATTTTACGTTATGTATTTTTCTTTTGAAAACACTTAAAAGAAAAATTTATTACCTACCAATTAATTTAAAAAGATTTAAATTATTTAAAATTATTGGGTTTGGAACCGGTACGGAACTGATTGGAACGGGTTCGAAACCGATTCATCCACTACCGAATTCGATAGTGGATTGTTCCGGTTCCGAGTTTTTTTGCCTCGAAACGGGACCGAACTGGAACCGGTTAGAACCGATTCCTACCGGTTCCGGTTCCACCTAATCCAGAACAGTTGGAACCACTCCGGTACCGGAACCATGAAACGATTAAGCATGACTAAGCATACATGTAGAGGGAAACTATTGGTTATCACATCCTACATGTCACACCCGATACGGAGGAACATGACACCGATAATGTTTAATAATTATACGTTGCAAAATATGATCTTAATAGTATAGACAGAAACAAGTTATTACATAATCAAAATTATCGTTTTTACAACTTGAATCGGAAAATGTGGAATCAATTAATAACAATTGAAACATATCTTCAACATCCCCCAAATATGTTTTGCTCGTCTTCTTCGATCTGTTCTTCCTTATCTGGGTGAGAAAAATAAGGGGCGCGTATCTGGGGAACACTCTGCTTGTAGGAAGATCATTAATATATATATACATATATATTATATCCAAACATTGTAACATCATGAATAGATATTGACACATAACAGACAACCATATTCCATCCAAACATGTGGCAGACTGGACTATCGGACCAGGGACGCGTTGGAATGGAGGGCATAGGTTTAGCCTATCCTAGAACTGATATTCACTCCATTCATATCATCATATGGTCTATTGATCAACCATAATTTTTACTCCTATAAAGAGACGAACCTTAATTATACCATATGAGAATATAAAATTCTGTATACTCATCATATCACGATAGTAATAACAATACTAAAATAGAGCATTGATCAATATATGATTCTTGAGTTAACTGTCCTAACTCTGATACTAATATATCATATTTAAATATTAAGTACTTTAGATATGATAAAAAAATAAGATTTTGAATATATAATTGGAAGTATTTAATCAATTTTGAAATTTCATAGACATAACTCGACTATTATATATTAGCACCACAATTTAATATTTGGTGCCGAATGAAAGACATGTTATGTCCAAGATCTTTACAAACATAAGCTGAATGTAAACGTAAATATGGACACGGGGATTTACCAAAAAAATGAAACTTGAAAAAACAAATCCGAGATGAATTTTAAGATTAAAGATGGCAAAAACAATAGGCATCGATGACAACAAATAGTAGCACCAAAAAGCCCTTGGTTTGCTTTAATAACATTTTGTGATATGATATTCTACACATGCACAAGACAGTTGAGATTTGAAGGAAGCATATGTTTTCTTTAACATCTAAATGAAGAAAATTTAATGAGAAATAGAAATATTGGTCTCCAAATTCAAATAAATTTTTATTACACTATAATCGGTTTTTCAAATCCGAACATCGAAGCAGTTGGTTAAAAATTTTCATCTAAATTGACCAAACCCATGAAGATTATTATTTTAATTCAAAAGTTTTCATTTTTCCGCTAAACTTTTATTTTAACCACAAATATAAACTTGATCATGAGACAACATCACCGTAATCTAATTAATTTTCGTATGTCTATGGTAACATGGTTCCACTTGATCAAAACTACTTGTTTCATACATTAGAAGCATGGGGCATTTAAAATTTCAGTATAAACTTTGGCGTGACCGAAAACATTGCAAGATCCAGTTGGAAACAGTTTTTGGGATTGGGATTTGGTGGTATTGCTTTCATTACAATAAAGTCAACCTACATTTTAATTTTAATACATAAAAAAGCGAAACGCTGCCGTTTCCCTTAATCAGCACCAAATGCAGTAGCAGCGATGGAGAATTGGGGATGACTCAAAATCAAACACCTATCAAACTCCTCGCTGTGATCTTCAATTGATCTGGTACTTGCCTCTTATTTCCTTCTTGATCTGTTCCAACATTCCGGACGATGGATCATTCCGTGTATAAAGCTCACGGTTGTTTAATCGGCTTGCAATTTTTGCATTTTGTTATGTGGATTTGTGATGCAATAGATCTTGCTGTGAGTTCATTTGTATGCTGGGTTTAGGTTCCAGTTGGTGTAGATCTGCCAGTCCACGCTACAGACGTCTTATTTTTATTTTGTTTGGATTTCGCTCTAGAAATGCAGTCAAGTGTGATTGAGTTTCATTTTGAATTTTGGTTTTGGTCCTTGCTAGCTGATTTTCATGGGTTTTTTTTTTTTGTAAAAGAAAGTTTTGATATTTCATTTACCAGCTGAGCAACACAAAGTTAATGTATTGTTACATATTTCATTTAGTTGAATGATGTCAAATTAGTTTTGCTGTATCAATCTTGTGTGGAATGTTTTTTTAACCTGCTTCTGTAGGTTAACTGCCATATCATTATAAGTCAATCATACTGATCCGTTTACAATTAGGAAGGGGATTATTTAGCCTGGCTGGAGCCTGGAGGGCCTTCATGTGCGCAATACACAGGAGTTTGTGAGAGTTTAAATAAGCAGGATCAGCATGAATTCTCTTCATGGGCAGCAGGAAATTGTTGGGTTGGTTGAGAAACCATATTGTGTTCTCAATCCTTCTGGTGGTACCTTAGCATGTATGCTGAATTCAGAAATTGGAGCCGTTTTGGCTGTGATGAGGAGAAATGTGAGGTGGGGTGTTCATTATGCTGCTGATGAGGAGCAGATTGAGCATTCTCTAATTATATCTTTTAAGGAACTCAAAAAACAGATATTTTCTTGGCAAAATCAGTGGCATCATGTTGATCCCGTTATGTACCTTCAGCCGTTTTTGGATGTCATAAAATCGGATGAAACTGGTGCACCAATTACTGGTGTCGCATTATCATCAGTTTACAAAATCTTAAATTTAGATATAATTGATTCTCAGTCTGTTAATATAGATAATGCTTTACATCTAATTGTTGATGCTGTGACAAGCTGCCGGTTTGAGGTGACTGATCCTGCTTCGGAGGAGGTTGCACTGATGAAGATTCTTCAAGTTCTTTTGGCATGCATGAAAACTAGAGCGTCGGTTAGCTTAAACAACAATCATGTATGTGGGATTGTGACTACTTGCTTTCGGATAGTTCATCAGGCAAGTTCTAAAAGTGAACTACTGCAAAGGATATCTCGTCACACGATGCATGAACTCATCAGGTGTATTTTTTTACACCTTCCTCATATAGATGACCAGCGTCACAGATTACAACCTGGAAGCCAGTCTAACACAGAGGTAATAGGGGAGTTCTCATTTTATTAGGCATCTTTATCAGATCTATTTCTGCTGGATGTGGCTGCTCTAATAAATAATGGTCCTAAGGTAAGCTGATATCATAATTTGGAATTCTGCTCTTCCATGTTGGATATGAAGAGAGAAATCTTAGATAAGATTAAATATGCATTATAATATACTTTTTACTTGGATACTTGTACAAGCGAAGGAATCTTGACTTTTCAAGGGTAGTTTTAGCTATTAAATCAAAGTATTTTCTTATCGTGAGCCTCTTCATTGATGAAAATTTTTAGTTACCTGAAGATATGCCACGACTGTCAATTATTGTCTGTAAGATTCTGATTATTAAGTCAAATCTGTGTAAGGTTTTGAGCGGTGTTAAGTGCACTGATTCTTGATCCTTTCTTCTTTAAATTTGTGACCGGACCACTTTCTTATTTCTTCATCGTCTGCGATTCTACTTTACATGCAGGATGCTGTGGCTGCACATACTCAGTCTCTACCGGGTAATAAACATGTCAATGGTTGCCATAGTGCTGAATCAGGCATTGAACCACCTTCAGTCTCTTCAGATGTTCCACCGGATAAAGTAGCAGTACAGACAAAGGATAAAACAACAGAGGTTGTTCATGGAAAAAATAGTCCCTTGTGTGCTGATTCTTCTATGACAGATCCTTACGGGATTCCAGCAATGGTGGAAATATTCCAGTTCTTGTGCTCTCTTCTAAATGTGATGGAGAATATAGATATTGGTCCCAGATCAAATCTGATAGCATATGATGAAGATGTTCCTCTGTTTGCTCTAGGCTTGATTAATTCCGCTATTGAATTAGGTGGGGCTTCTTTCGGAAATCATCCTAAACTATTGACATTGATACAGGAGGAATTACTATACAACCTGATGCATTTTGGTTTGTCAATGAGTCCACTAATTCTTTCAACAGTATGCAGCATTGTGCTCAATCTTTATCATCATCTTAGAACTAAGTTAAGACTACAGCTTGCGGAGTTCATTTCTTGTGTTTTGTTGAGAATTTCACAAAGCAAATATGGAGCTTCTTACCAGCAACAGGAGGTTGCTATGGAGGCTCTTGTCGACTTTTGCAGGCAACCTATGTTTGTCACTGAAATGTATGTCAACTATGATTGTGACATATCCTGCAGCAACGTGTTTGAGGACCTTGCCAACCTCTTATCAAAGAGTGCCTTCCCAGTGAACAGTCCCTTATCTGCAATGAACACCCTTGCATTAGATGGCCTGATTGTCTTGGTTCAGGGTATGGCTGAAAGAATAGGCCATGGTACATCAGGTTTTGGGGTATCCTCGTCCTCCCGAGAACCTCAGGACTATGAGCCATTTTGGACAGCTAAATGTAATGACTATGTTCGACCTGATCACTGGGTTCCATTTGTACATAGCAGGAAGCAAATAAAGAGGAAGTTAATGATGGGTGTTGATCACTTTAACAGGGATCCCAAAAAAGGCCTAGAATATCTTCAAGAGTTACATTTGTTGCCTAGCACCCTAGACCCGGTCAGTGTAGCATATTTCTTCAGATATACAACTGGTTTGGATAAAACTCTCATTGGGGATTTTCTGGGAAGTCATGATGACTTTTGCATACAAGTGCTGCATGAATTCGCAAGAACGTTTGAATTTCGTGACATGAATTTGGACACTGCTTTACGCATTTTTTTAGAAGCTTTCAGATTACCTGGTGAATCTCAGAAGATACAACGAGTGCTAGAAGCATTTTCCGAGAGCTACTTTGAGCAATCACCAAATATTTTGGCCAACAAAGATGCTGCTCTACTGTTGTCATATTCTTTAATAATGCTTAATACTGATCAGCACAACACACAGGTCAAGAAGAAGATGAGTGAAGATGATTTTATTCGCAACAACCGGAAAATCAATGGGGGAGATGATCTTCCTCGAGATTTTTTATCTGATCTTTATCACTCTATCTGTGAGAACGAAATCCGTATGCTTCCAGATCAAGGAGGTGTTACAGTTTTCTCAAGAAGTCATTGGATTGGCTTAATGCACAAAGCGAAGTACACATCACCTTTTATTGTCTGTGATTCTGGATCCTACCTTGACTATGACATGTTTGCTATTTTGTCTGGCCCATCAGTTGCTGCCATATCTGTGGTATTCGATCACGCAGAGCAGGAAGGTGTTTTACAGTCATGTATTGATGGATTTTTGGCCATCGCTAAACTTTCTGCTTCTTATAGTTTTGGTAAAGTTTTGGATGATTTGGTTGTATCTCTTTGCAAATTTACGACATTGTTGAATCCCTTCTTTAGTGAAAAATCAATTCTTAGTTTTGGGAATGATGTAAAAGCTAGGATGGCAACTGTGGGAGTTTTTACGATTGCTAACAGTTACGGTGACCATATTCGATCAGGCTGGAGGAACATGTTAGATTGCATTTTGAGTTTGCAGAAGATGAGCCTTCTTCCTGCTCGTCTTGCTAGGGATGCCATTGATGATTTGGAGTCTTATCCTGATAATGGTCGTGTCAAACCTTCAAAATCATCTGTATCTCAGGTGCCAGCAACTGTTCCTTCCAGAAAATCATCCGGTATTATGGGACGGTTTAGCCTACTCCTATCTCTTGATGCAGAAGAACCTGCACCCCAGCCCTCGGAAGAACAACTTGCTGCTCGTCAGGTTGCCCTCCAGACAGTAATAAATTGTCAAATTGACAACATTTTTGTTGAGAGTAAGTTCCTCCAAGCGGATTCTCTATTGCAGCTTGTTCGTGCCCTTGTTGTGGCAGCAGGCCGTCCTCTTAAAGGTAATGGTGCATTGGAAGATGAAGACACAGCTGTTTTTTGTCTGGATTTGCTGATTACAATCACACTAAACAACCGGGACAGAATCACTCTTCTGTGGCAAAATGTGTATGAGCATATAGCCAATGTTGTTCAGTCATCTGTAATGCCTGGTACTCTTGTAGAGAAGGCTGTCTTTGGGCTCCTTCATATCTGCCAGCGATTGCTTCCTTACAAAGAAAACCTCACTGATGAGCTTCTCAAGTCTCTGCAACTAGTGTTGAAACTCGATGCCCGGGTTGCTGATGCTTATTGTGAACAAATCACACAGGAAGTGATGCATCTCGTGAAAGCGAATTCTATGCAGATAAGATCTCATATTGGCTGGCGGACAATCATATCTTTACTTTCCATCACAGCCCGGCATCCCGAAGCATCCGAAGCTGGGTTTGAGACTCTATCATTTGTGATGTCTGAGGGGGCTCATTTGTTGCCTACAAATTACGTGCTTTGCTTGAATGCTGCCAGACAGTTTGCTGAGTCCCGGGTAGGTCAAGTCGATCGCTCAGTGAGAGCTTTAGACCTGATGGCTGGTTCAGTTGTTTGTCTAGTGAGATGGTTTAAACAATCCGAGGAAGCTGTGAATGAGGAGACGGCTATAAAGGTATCTCAGGATATACTTGAAATGTGGATGAGGCTTATTCAAGGGCTGAGAAAAGTATGTTTGGATCCGAGAGAAGAGGTCAGGAATCATGCTATTTTGCTGTTACAGAGATGCTTAGTTACAGATGGTATCCGTTTAACAACTGATCTGAGGCTACAATGTTTTGATCCAGTGATCTTCACGTTGCTTGATGAACTACTGGAAACGGCCCAACAAAGTTCCCTAAAGGACTATCGAAGCGTGGAAGGATCAATTATTCTGTCCCTCAAGGTGTTGGCCAAAGCATTTCTACATTCCCTGCAAGATATCTCACAATCAACATCATTCTGTCAACTGTGGTTGAAGGTTCTTAGCTGCATGGAGAGACACATGAATATGCGATTTAGAGGAAAACGAAGCGAGAAGATTCATGAATTAGTTCCCGAACTTCTCAAGAACATACTCCTAGTCATGAAGACAAGTGGGCTTCTTGTGCCGAGCGATCCTGCGGAAGGAGACAGCTTTTGGCTACTTACCTGGCTGCACGTCAAAAATATCACCCCGGATTTGCGATCTGAAGTTTTCCCCAGAGAAGAAATGGAAAAGTTGCAAGAAAAACAACCCAAAGTTGGGTGCAGTCCTCTCCCCGATGGAAATGTGGTCGTTTCACCTAATGAAACCACAGCCTGAGGACAGTTTTTTTCATCCAAAGGTAAAAGTCTTACTGTTGAAGGAGAGGTTTACTGTTGAAGGAGAGGTCCAAGATTCCTGCGTCCAATTTTGCTTCATTTACAGATTGATGCTGATATAGGATTTTGTAGTCTTGCACAATATCATTTGTCCGTCATTTGTATAATAACGCTCTTCAAGTGTTGGGTATAGCATAGCATCGTAGTTGAAATTTGATTGACTCGATCATCATATTTTTCCAAAGCATAATTATATCACACTGTCTCTTTCTTCTGTTTTCGATCATCATATTTTTCCAAAGCATAATTATTATCACCACTGCTCTTTTCTCTTGTTTTCATTAACTGTTTTTTATGAACACGATGTGACAAATTTCGTAATGATAAATGTCCATGATTGGAGATTGGAAAGTTTATTTAATAATAATAATAATAATAATAATAATAATAATAATAATAATAATAATAATAATAATAATAATAATAATAATAATAATAATAATAATAATAATAATAATAATAATAATAATAATAATAATAATAATAATAATAATAATAATAATAAAAACAACAACATTGTTGGCATAAATGGCGGCAAAGTACTAGATTGAAAAATTGAATGACAGCAATTTTGTACTGTGAACATTGATGATTCAAGCAATTTTAACGAAAGAACGTTGCTTGTTGCTATTAGAGATAAACCAGGGGACATCACAGGTGATGAAAATTGAGATGAATCGTGCTGCTATTTCCAATATACACTTCACAGTTGCAGATGGAGTTTTGTCGAGTATCGATAAAATAAAATCGGTAAAAGTTGTTCGGGATACTTTGACAAAGATGTACGAGGTCAAGTCACTTCACAACAAGATTTTCCAAAAATAAAGTTGTATACTATTCGAATGACGAACTATGAGCGATCATATCAATACACTGAGCATATATTAGAGGAGAAAGAATGTGCGAAACTTCTACTTCAGATTCTACCTGATTCATATGATCAACTTATCACCAATATAACCTACAATATCCTTACAGGCGTTTTAAACTTAAATTATGATTTAAACGCGGTTCATAGTGAAGAAAGTCGACGCAGTAATATGGAAGACATGTTTGTTGGCACAGCGGCAGATCCGGATCCCGCTCCCGGGGCGCAGCGGAAGATTTAAAAAATTGGACCCAGGAACGGTCAATACACCTGCAAATCAGTATATAAACATACATAGGATATTTAGATCAGTACCTTGCTGGCGTCTAGGCGCTTGGCTCCGACCTATTTCACGAGGAAATCGGCACTTCAACGGTTGGCTGTGTCGGCCTCCTAATCCGGTCCACGACCGGAATCCCAATTCCTTCGTCGGTCTGCACTAGAAAACACCACGAAGATTTCACGAACGGAATCTCCTCTCCGGAACGGTCGGAACAAGTCCGACGGCGTCGGCGGCAGGCGGCGACGACGAGGCGGCGACGGCGGCGTGGGGAGGAGAGGAGAGGAAGGGAGAATATAGCTGAGGAGCTTTTGGTACTAATCAAATGACTACCCCAGGGCCCCTATTTATAGATTTTCCATGGGCTTGAACCGGCTTAATGGGCTTGGGTCGGGCCCAAGCCCAAAGCGCACATTCGTTTCAAGTCCATCACTGTGGCTCCATCATAATCCCGATCGAGGATCAGATCGGACCGATCTACACAGTTTACAAAACTGAGCATTATGATGCGAAAACAAATTTTCGGACCACCTAATCCAAAATAGCAGTTTGGCCCCTGCAAGTTTCAAGGATAGTCAAACTAGCCCAAACTTTAGGAAAATTGTATTTTGACCCTATTTAATTTTAGGAAGTCGCACTTCCATCATTCCTCCTCCTATACTCAACAAATTGAGCTTAATTTCCGTGCGGGAATTGAGAAACCAGTACTTGTGTGACCCTCAATAGTTCAGGGATACAGCTAGCCGTGGGCTCACAACATTTGTGACTCTGAAACCACATTTTCGGACTGACCCATCGTATCATGGTAAAACGTCTAGCAACATCACCCCATGATCCCCTAGGTATGGATCATGGTAAAGCACCTAGCAACATCGCACCATGATCCCCTAGGTATCATTGATAGTGCCTGCAAGAACCAGTTGGTCGTGGTTAGCGTACAGTACGGTCCTTTCAACACATATATCCCGATCAGATCAACGACCATTGGTAAATCGAGAGTCGCTATAGATCCGATATCTATGCGTACATCTTGGAGATCGAATAGTGACATCGCGAGTGTTACTAGGTAAACCCAGTTACCTAAAACACTTCTAGCTCTGGACCAGAGATTTGTCACACTATTATCTCCTCAGATAGCATAAGACTATCCACGCACAAGGGCGAGCGGTGGGTACCTCGACAACGAAGCATCGACTCCTACACGCATCGGAACCTCACCCAATCCCGCTACCTGATGACCCCAACTGAGTCGGTTAACGGGTCAAAGTGAGACACCTATCATGTAGAGTATCAATGACGTTTCGAGTAATAAGGGCTAATCTGTACAACCAAGACCTCGGACTTAATCCACTCGACAAATGGTAACCACTTGGAAAGTCCGAACGAGGGTAGTTCGATATATCACCATGTCACTATCCATCTGCATGCTCAGAACATCACAATGTTCCCTATCAATGAAACGTGGTACTTCACATCGCATATGCTAGTCTCAAACTCGGGCGGCCTTATCCTCATTTTGACGGCCCAATCGACTAGGAACGAGTTTAGAACACACAGTGACTATTAGATGTGTTTCATGATAGCCATCATATCCACTATCACATCTAACATACACTATGGTGCATTCTAGGTCTTTATCCAACACAATTGTTAACATCATGAAATAATGAAGATAAAGAATGCCATAAAAGAATACGAATTTCATAAATAAAGATCATTTTACAAAGAGTCAACAAGAACCCACACGCCACAAGTTGGCTAGTTGGGCACCTACTCTAACAAGGTTGACATCTTCAAAGCAAGTCGAGGCATTTCCTGATAATAGGATGATCTACAGAATGTGACAGTGGGAGTTATAGACATGGTAGATCAAAATCTAAAGTAAGAAGAAAATATTTACTGTTAGGATCGAAAAACAAGCTCGGGAGTTCAGAGGGGGGTGAATGAACTCCTTTGCTATTTTTTATTTGAAAATGTGTTTCAAAGATTTTACTGCTCGATGCAAACCTCCAGCCGAGTTACCATCTTGAAGGGTTCTCAGTCTCGTGTAATAAAATGATTTTATGCGGAAAAACACGATTCAATCAGTGAACAGTTAGAAAAGTGCGTGAATGTAAAAGATAGAGAGTCGAGAGGTTTGTTTCTGGAAGTTCGGAGCAAAATCTTCTACGTCCCCCCTTCTTCCTCGATGTAAATGATTTCCACTAGAAGATTTGATTTATTCAACCACTTGCACAAACCCGATCCTACAACCAGGAGCTGCAGGAACTCGTAGCACTCAACCTAGAACTCAGCCCGCGATCTGGTTCACAAATACAAAGAAATCAACACTGAGCTGATTGTGCTAATCTAGAACTCAACACTCTCTATTTATGATTTACACTGATGACTCAATACTACAGAGTGTGTGTATATAAGATAGTGTGACACAAGAAGTTGAATAAGCAATCTGTGCGTGTGTCACTAGCTGTGAACTATTTTTGCAGAAGAGCTCTGTTCTTGCTTTTGAAAGTTTGTGAGCTCATAATCTGTTGGTTCGTTAAGTCCGATAACATCTTCACAATTGATATGCTCTTCTATTTATATCCTTTGAATACAACAGTGTCGAATGTATCCAAATTGAAATCTCTGCGGAGACTTAAATGATTGTACAATGAATTGCCCTTTTTTAGCAACTTTGCACCGTCTTCAGTTTGAACCGTATCTATGCGTATCTAGAATTAGTTTAAAGTAGTTCCAACGACCACAAATTACTGCAGAGAGGTCAAATGTATCACATCAAACTGTATGTATCTCCAAACATTCTAAACTCCGTTGGGTTCTCGATCTGGTTTCTGAACATTGAGCAGCTTTTCTTAATCGAGTTCTAAGATTGATCATATTCAATTTGCTTTGACATGGTCTGCTCTTGTCTATGTTCTGTACTGATTCAGATACCAATCTTTGTGTACTCATACCTTCAGTACAATAACACATGTAGAATCAATCCGCTTCGAGCTGATTTACCAAGCTGGTCTTCCAGTTGGTCTATTGTACCACTCTTTTACTTCGAGCTGTTTTCTCAAATGTTCCAAAACCATTGTTTAATCTGCTCTCCTGAACTAATGTACTCTTCATTCTATCTCTGTTCTTCCGAACCTGAGTTTGCTTGGTTGGTTTATCCCTGACCAGCATACCTGAATACATTGAGATGGTTTTCTTATCTTAACCAGCTTGACCAACTTACCTTTGCTGGTTTGTCCTCATCCATCGCGACTAAGTATCCTGAGCTGGTTTGATCTAACCAGCTTGGATCGGCTCTGATCTGGTTTCAACGTCCAACGTTGTAAGTTTCGTTCAGATCTTGTACTTTTGAGCCTGATTAATCTTTTTTATTTCACCAAAAATTTATTTTTTTTCACCAAAACCTATGAAATTAACTCTAACATTTACTGTTGTAAATGTGGAGGAAAATGACACTTCAAGAAAGAGTGTATATAAGGAATATTGAAAATATTTCTCAAAGAAATATGACAAGTACTTCAGGCGGTGCTGAAGTATTATTTAGCGAAGAAACTATGGTTGCAGAAGACAGACGAAAGTTTTATGATGCATGGATTATAGACTCAGGCACGGTGCAAAATATGAAATTTTGGAGAGAATTGGTCGACCAGTATGAACAAGTCTAAGGAGGGTCTGTATTCATGTGAAATGATCATGTCTTGGAAATCACTGTGGTTGGTACCATCAAATCAAAATGTTTGATGACACTATTCATACATGTGGTATGGCATATGAAGGCTTGACAAAGAATCCATTGTCCTTGGGACAATTGGGTCATGTCGGGTGTAAGACCCGTATCGAGAATGAGATCGTGATATTGTGAAAGGTGTGTGTTAGGATCAAACGCTTACCACTAGACCAAAAACTATATCTGTTATTCAAGGTGCAATTTTATTTCTTTATAATATGACAGCACAGAGTACATCTATTATGTGGGTGGGGTTGTTAGGCCCATGAATCCGGAGAGGTACATGTCTAACTGCTGGTACTATCAAATTTCCCTTAAAGATCAGTCTTACCCTTTCCAGATCGTCGGTCATATCCCCAGCAGAGATAGTGTAGGACCGAGCGCTTGCCGCTTTACCAAATCTATAGCTTGTGGTAATGGTTCAACTCCAATATTTTAAACCGCATAACAACACAAGCGTCACGGTTCGACCGCTCTACCTCGCAGGGGCAATTATTACACCTCAATAATCCCCCTCTCAATAATTGCACTAATTGCAATCAATGAGAATCGAACTCGTGACGTTGGATATGATACTACTTGTAGGACCGAGTGCTTGCCGCTTTACCAAAAGCTATAGCTTGTGTTAACAGTGCAATTCCAATCTTTTAAACCGTATAGCAACACAAGTGTCACGGTTCGATTGCTCTACATCGCAGGGGCAATTATTGCACCTCAACAAGTAGTATTATCCGTTAAGATCTGGCGTCACACTTTTACAATCCACCTGGCCAACCAGATCAAGCGGCACTATATCAGCAACTTGACGTTCAAGAACTTTCCAGGAGGTCACCCATTCCAGTACTGCTAGACCTAGCCACGGGCCGGTTCCGGGTCCGACCACCGGGTTAGGGTCGGGAAAACCTGGAACCGGGCTCGAAACCATGGGAACCGGTTCCGAGCCGGGTCTGGAAGTGGCGGTTCTGGTTTTTTCAAAAAAAAATTTCTTTTGTTTTATAAATTAATTTCGTTTTTTGTAAAAAAATTGAATTTCATTTTTTTAAAAAAATATGTAATTTTAAAACTTACTTTTAATAATTTGAATTTAGAATTTCAAATTTCAAAATAAAGTTCCAATTTGAATTTGAATTTGAATTTTGAATAGAATTTGAATTTTGCATTTTGTTAATTAAATTGAATTTTGATTTTAATTTTCATTAATTTGAATTTATAATTTAATTAAAACGAATCTTAATTTGTGTTTGAATTCTAATATGAATTTAAAAGAATAACAATTGGGATTTGAATTGTAAATAATTTCAAAAAATAAATATAATTGAAAACAATACAAAGAAGTTAAAATTATAATAGACAGTAAAGACGAATTAAATGAGAAAATTCATCTAATCACTTGAGGCATTTGTCTCGTTTTGGCTATCTTGTGTTCTTGAGGAAGCTTTCGATCAATCGGTAAGAAGATATTGTGCTTTCAAATTCTCCGGTCTAATAGTAGATCTTCTCTCGTCCAGCGTGTTGCCTCTCATGCTATACGCTTGCTCCACTGCAACTGTGGAAACAAGACATACAAGAATCTCATTTGCCATTAAAGAAAAAATGGGATATACTTGTGTTTTTTGACATCATCATCTCAGTATGTCGAACGTCTCATCGTCTGTATCACTAAAATCAAATAGTGGTTAAATAATTCTCAAGTTCCAGATTGGAACTTGAGGATCTCGTGGTCGTTTCGTCCTCTCCCGAACTAACATTTGAGTCTTTGATAGTTTTGATGTGGTGCGACTAGAGGTGGTGAGTTGTTGTGCTTGTGTACGAACTTGTGAACCATATTTCTCATTATATTCATTATAAATTTCAATTAAATTATTTTTAACACTAAAAAAAATCATGAAAGAAGGACATGCGTCAGTAATTGAGTTCAAGGAATCATAGTATAATGTAAGCAATTCCCCTAAACCATCTAATTTAAGTCTAGGGTCTAAAACTATAGCACATAAAAAAAATATCAGGAATATTAAAAAAATATTTTTCTCATTTTATTTTTATACTAAGAATGCATTCAACTAATGCGTGATCGTTAGAAGTTAAATGTTTGCTAAAAGTACATGCAACATTACAAAGATGTGTTAAAACAAAATGCCATGTAAGATAATATACACCAGAAATTTGGTCAGTGACATCATTAAAAACTTTTCACATACAGTGGTGCATATATTTCATTGGTTTGAATATAAATAAATATTAGACGATTGAATAATTTGTCCAAAAAGTGCACATAGTAAATCTTTATATTCGAACGTGGACAACAACAGTTTGTACGTAGAGTTCCAACGTATTGGAACATCACGCGTAAACCGTTTCCGCCTTATGTCATTTATTTTACAAAATTTATCCCATTGTTTCATAACTTGGGGATGTGTTCACAAATAATGAATTGCAGATCTAATTGGTCTTATAAAGTTCTAAACTTTTAAGACCATTTGCACACATAAGTTGTAAATATGGTATTTGCATCTAATAATCAATATAGTTATGCTAAAGTGTTTAGACATTTTAAGATCATACAAATTAATCAAATGTTCTCAATTCAATGATAACTTAAACTTTAATAGTTTATAAAAAACTATTAGTAATGGTTATGTTAGTAATATATTGAGAAAATGATATGAGAATTTTTTGAATAAGTTATTATATTATTGCACTTTACTTGTTAAATATTTGAAAACTTTACTTGTTAAATATTTGAAAGAATGATTGGGTAAATATAAATATTAATTAAAATAATTAAATGAGGTGTTTAGGCATTTTAAAATAGTACAAATTAATCAAATTTTCACAATTTTATGATAAATGAAACATTTATAATTTATAAAAATATATTAGCTCTTTTTGTAGCAACAAGCAGTTGACACAGTGGTTGGTACTCTGGTTTCTCATATTGCTGGCCTGGGTTTGATTCCGTGACGGAACGGAAACATTATTTTTCAAAAGCCAACGACCCGCTTGGTCGGTTCCGGGTCGAACCCAACAGATCCACGGGTTTCCAAATTTCGATCGGGCCACTGGCTAAACCGGCTCGTGGTCAGATTTAAGTACTTCTCTCATCCTTGCACGCTTAACTCAACAGTGTGATTGTGTTGATGAAGGCGGAAAAGGTTACGATAAGTCTGTATGTTCTATTGGTCAAAAAAGGTTACGATAAGTCTATATGTTTATTGGTGATAACACACAAAGAAGCAGAACTAGATGTTGCATCAAGTGATTTAGGAGAAGGATTATTGGTGTTATGACATAGAAAGCTCAGGAATGTCAGATCGGGGATTGAAGATTCTCTCTGGACGGAAGCTGTTGTCGGGGCTTACAAAAGAAGCCTTACCCTTTTATGAGCATTGTGTTACCAGTAAACAACACATATTGAAGCTTCACAATTCTGCTGCCAAAATTAAAAGCACATTGGAGCTTATTTATTCTGATTTTTGGCAAGCACCAGTTGTATCCCTAGGAGAAGCAAGATACTTGGTCTCATTCATTGAGTATTTCTCTAAGAGATGTTGGGTATATCCAATCAACAAGAAATCGGATATTTTTGAAAAAGTCTTCAAGTTTTCAAAGCATGGGTTGAACTTGATTCGGGAAAGAAAATCAAGTATTTTGGGACTGACAATGGAGGAGAATATATCATTGTTGACTTTGATGCATTTTTCCAAAATGAGGACATCAAAAAGAAATTTACGATGGCTTACACACCTCAACAAAATGAAATGGCAGAACAGATGAATAGAACCTTGTTGTACAGACTAAGAGCTATGCTGAGTACTGCGGGTCTAGCCAAGTCATTATGGGCAAAAGTAGTCAAAACCGCTTGTTATGTTATCAATCGATCTCCGTCAGTAGAGATTGATTTGTGAACTCAATGGAGGTATGGAATAGAAATCCAATGAATTATTCTGGGGTGTATACGTTTGGAAGTCCGGTGTACGTTTTGTATAACAAACAAGAAAGATCAAATTTGGATGCTAAATCCAGAAAGTGTATCTTCTTGGGCTATGCTGATGGAATAAAGGGGTTTCGCTTGTGGGATCCTACTGTTCATAAGCTTATTGATAGGATCAATATGGTTCGAAAAACAGCTGTAGGAGTTCAGAAGGGGGGGGGGGTTGAATGAACTCCTACTTTTTAAATTTTCGAAACCCTTAAAAACAGTTTTACAAGCGCCTCGCTTAACTTAAATCCGAGTTACAGAGTTAAGGTATCTCAGTTTAACTGCTGATCTCTTGGCTAACAAATATTGTGCGGAAATAAGCCAATCGATCAGTGAACAGTAAAGCAGTAAATAAATGCGTTAAGTAAAGGATTAAGGTTGAGAGTTTGTTTCTGGAAGTTCGGATATAAATATCCTACGTCTCCCCTTATTACTTTTCAGGAAGGATACACTAGAAGATTTGATGATTTACAGCCCTTCTGCAAACACCCAGTCATCGGGCCTCGCTCAAGGTGAACTCCTAGCAACTCCACAAACAATCACGTAGACGCAGATGCTGGTTTTACAACACTTAGAATGATATTTTTCAAACGGATTTTAGACAGCGCGTTTGTTACAGATTCAACAAATAAGATAATGACAGCGCGTTTGTTACGGATTTGTTACGGATTTTAGACAGCGCGTTTGTTACGGATTTTAGACAGCGCGTCTGCGCCTGAAATTTCTCTTTGTAAATTAGCTCTTCCCTTCACAAATAAGATGACTATCTTGCACCTGATTGAATACGCAGTTGTTGCAGTTGAAAGATAATGACAATAATGTTGGGGATCCGGATCGCGCCCCCCTGCTAGACAGCGGAAGAACAGAAAATTACATGTCCGGGAGGCGATAAATACGATATTCAAAAACAATTAATGCATTCATAGGGTGTTCAAAACACTACCTTGCTGGCACTTGTGCCTGGCTCCAACCGTAGTTACAATAACGTCGGCTCTTCTCGGTAGATTGCGGTAGATATCGCCAATCCGGTCCACGACCGGATATGAGACTCCTTCGTCACCCTGCACTAGAAGGCGTGATGAGATCTGCGCGGACGGGTTCTCCTCGTCAAAATTGGCCGGAAACGATTTTCCGGCGAAGAGAGGCGGCGGCGGCGGCGGCTTGAGAGAGGAGAGGAGGGGCGGCGCTTAATCTAGGGTTAGGTTAAGTGTTGTAAGTTATGTATGTTGAATTCTAGGTTTAGGCTTAATTAAATAAGCTTAAGTGTTGGACTTGGACCGGCCCAACGGGCCCGGGTCCAACGATGAACATTCAGTTCATCTCCACCACCGAGACTTCATCGTAATTCCGATCGCCGATCAGATCAGACTGATCGATTCAGTTTCCAAAACTGAACGCTATGATCTGAAAAACCGTTTTTCAGAACCCCAGTGCAAAATGACCGTTTTGCCCCTCAACAGCGGGAAACCCCGGTTTGACCCCTGTTGACTTTTAGGAAGTCGCACTCCCAAAATCCTCTTCGTATGCTCAACACATTGAGCTGAGTATCCATGCGGGAATCTCGAATCCAGTACTTGTGATCCTCAATGGTTCAGGGATACAGCTAGCCGTGGGCCCACAACCATTGTGGCTCCGGAATCACAATTCCGGACCTACCCATCGGATCATTTGGTTAGCATGCATTGAGTCAAACTCAGACTGCATTTCTTCAAGCCACAAATTAGAATCAGCATCGGAAATTGCCTCCTTGAAAGTTCTTGGATCAGATCCAACAACTTGATCACCTTGATCATCTTCAAGGAGAAAACCATATCTCTCAGGATCTCTAGGAATCCTTTCGGATCTCTAGGAATCCTTTCGGATCTCCTAGGTGCGACCATTTCTGGTGCTGGCTCTGTAGGTGCAGGAGACTCACCTGGTACTTCGATTGGATCTCGAACTTTTTCGAGTTCTACTATTTTGCCTTTTCTATCAAGTAGAAATTCCCTTTCCATAAAGGTGGCATTCCTAGAAATAAACACTTTTGTTTCGCTGGGATAGTAGAAGTAGTATCCAATGGAATTCTTTGGATACCCAATGAAGTAGCATAAGATGGATCTCGTATCCAGCTTATCTCCCACTATCTGCTTCACGTAAGCAGGACATCCCCAAACCCTCATAAATGAGTACTTGGGTGGTTTGCCCATCCATATCTCATACGGAGTCTTATCCACTGCCTTGGTGTGGACATTGTTCAACAACATTACCGCCGTTTCGAGCGCATGGCCCCAAAACGAGGTAGGAAGTTCAGTGAAGCTCATCATAGATCGAACCATGTCCAACAAGATCCGATTACGACGCTCCGCTACACCATTGAGCTGTGGTGTGACCGGAGGGGTCCACTGTGAGAGAATCCCATTCTCTTTCAGATAGTCTTGAAACTCAGTACTTAAGTATTCACCACCTCGATCAGATCAAAGTGCCTTAATACTTTTTGCCTAATTGATTTTCTACTTCAGCCTTGAATTCCTTGAACCTTTCAAAGGATTTAGACTTGTACTTCATCAAGTACAAGTACCCATACCTAGAGTAATCATCGGTAAATGTGATGAAGTATGTGTGACCATGTTTAGTACCAATACTAAACGGGCCTCACACATCAGTATGGATCAAATCCAATAGGTCTTGGGCACGCTCACCCTTGCCCTTGAAGGGTTGTTTGGTCATCTTTCCTTTGAGACAAGATTCATAAGTCGGTAGGGAGTTGATGTCTGACAGATCAAACAAGTCACTCCTAACTAACTTGTTCATCCTACTTAGGGAAATGTGACCTAGCCTAGCGTGCCAAAGTTGTGCTGGGTTCAAGTTATCGTGTTTCCGTTTTATCGTTGTTGTGTGTGCTTCGACATCGCGAGTTGGAACGTCTTTTAATTTTAAGGTGTATAAATCGTTTTCGCGTTCCCCAATTCCAATTAAACATTCATTCTTGTAAATATTGTAAATCGAATTAGCAAACATACAAGAATATCCATCTCTATCAAGCATAGGAATAGAAATAATGTTTTTAATCAATTCAGGAACAAATAAAACGTCTCGTAACAACAACTTAAAATTTGAAGACAGAAATAATAAATATCTCCTATAGCTACTGCAGCAACTCTTGCTCCATTGCCAAGCCTCAAGTGGGTCTCACCCTCTCTAAGACGTCGACTTCTTGTCATCACCTGCAAATCATTGAAGATATGAGATCCACATCCGGTATCAAGTACCCAAGAAGTTGAATTTAGAGACATATTTATTTCAATATAGAACATACTTTTCGCAGTTCGCAACTGCTCGAGGTACTCCTTGCAGTTCCTCCTCCAATGCCCAGCCTTGTGGCAGTGGTGGCAAACGTCCTCGCTCTTGTTTGGCTTAGAAGCCTTTGCCTTTGGCTTCTTGGCAGACTTTTCCTCATTCGCAGGAGCAGAACGCTTCTTGCTCTTGCGTCTGGGTCCCTTCTTCGCAGAGGAAGAAGAACCCAGAAGGAGGACGGGTTTGTCCTTCTTTATAGTCCCCTCAAACACTACAAGCATGTTCACCACCTCTTCAAGGGTGGCTTCCAGTTTGTTCATGTTGAAGTTGACCACAAAGGGGTCAAATGCAGCGGGTAGCGAGAGGAGAAGTACATCCACCGACAGCTCGTGTGAAAGTGCGATATCAAGGCCCGACAGCTTTTCAACGAGCCCAATCATACGAACCCCATGCTCGCGGACCGAAGTCCCATCGCGCATGCGGCTCGTCATCAGCTCCTTGACAGTCGTGAACCTCTCATGTCGATAGTTCTCCCCGTACAACTCTTTGAGATGAAAGAGTATGTCAGCAGCATGCTTCGTATTCTCAAAACGCCGTTGCATTTCATTGGAAATCGATGCCATCACATAGCACCGAGCTTTAACCTCGTCGTCCCACCATTGTTTAAGCGTTACCAGCTCCTCAGGGCTGATATCAGCAGGGGAAAACTTCGGAGGTCTCTTCTCTATCGCATAGAGAAGTTTCTCCGAAGCCAATACAAGATTGAGGTTGCGGAGCCAGTCTTGGTAGTTCAGACCGGTGAACCGGTTGCTATCCAGTATAGCAGCGAGCGGGTTTTTCATCGAAACCATTTTATATGCAGTAATACTGAAGGAAAACGGACATGCATTACTGACTATATAAAAATAAACGCTAAGACATAAAACATGGTCATTTAGTTTTATGAATTACCCTCCCACTATTTTAACGATTTCACCACATTCTAATGAAATCGAGAAAACAGATTTCTTTAGTGGGTACACGGAGCCCAATCAAGCGATCATGGACCCGAATAATATCAGCCATCCATGACCCCCAAAAGGTAGTTTCCGATTTCAGCCGGTGCAACCTCCATGTATTCACCTCACGTCCAGTAAGGGCCCAATAATATGACGCCGTTCACTATCACGTGTCAAGATTGACCCATCAATGTTGAGTCGTGAAGGACGGTCCCCTTAACGTCCCCAATAATATGAGCCACGTTAAAAGGAGTTCCAACCGACTCACAACAGTTGTCAATGACGTGGACAGCTTTCCGGCATACATGACCCCCTCAATAATATGAGCCGGGCCATGTATACGGGTAGCATCGACGTACACCCATTGTTGATGGAAGGTAGGGTTAGTTTAAACAATTTTAAACACCCTTTCGTTTATCGAATAAACATTTTATCTTGATATAAGTTTTAAATCAAATTTAAAACGAGGGATTTTATTTTTGAAAAATTTTGGTCTCATGTATATTTAAATCTAATTTAAATCATGCAACATGCGGATTCAATTAACTATATATCAAATATATAAATAAATATTGGGATGATCGATCGCGAGAGCTATGCGGTCCGTGGTTGCCAGTCACGAACCTGGGTCCAATCCTAGGGGTAATGCAATATGCAATGCAATCCTATTACAAAGCTTTCCGGTTTTACAGATCTTCGGTCTTTAATATCTTGATCGTCATCGTCCACCGTCTTCGGATGTCCTCCCACTAAATCTAGTAATTTATATTTAAATTTACTAAGACAATAAGGGATACATTTATCAAGGGGTGGGAACGGGCAACAAACAGGCCCACTTTAAATGATAATCAAATATATAAAAACCGAAATCATATAAAACCTATTGCATACACCTAACACATTGGGAAGGGCTCTCGATCACCCCAATCATGCATTTAATCTAATTAACATGCATAAATTAAACTAATCTAATTATTTATCGTAAAATCATATTCTAATTACGAAATCGTATTTTTATAAAAAATCGTAATTTGCCGATAAAAACAAATTTTAATCAACAAAATCATATTTCATAAACCTATTGCATACACCTAACACATTGGGAAGGGCTCTCGATCACCCCAATCATGCATTTAATCTAATTAACATGCATAAATTAAATAATCTAATTATTTATCGTAAAATCATATTCTAATTACGAAATCGTATTTTATAATAAAATCGTATTTTGCCGATAAAACAAATTTTAATCAACAAAATTGTCCTAACAATTTCCCCCTTTTTGGTGATGACAAAACTTATCAGCCGAGATAAAAGAATGAGCAAAAATAAATTGCCCAAGGTCTGCTGAAATGTTAAATTTCATGGACTGAATTAAGTACATAAGATCAATCAGCAATATCATCCTAGCCAATCCTCAAAAGATC
Organism: Dorcoceras hygrometricum; assembly: GCA_001598015.1. Taxonomy (NCBI): domain Eukaryota; kingdom Viridiplantae; phylum Streptophyta; class Magnoliopsida; order Lamiales; family Gesneriaceae; genus Dorcoceras; species Dorcoceras hygrometricum. The sequence continues at coordinate 317,496 of KV019592.1, read as the reverse complement.
TCCTGAACGTTCCACCACTGTCATATCGCCTTCTCTTCGAATGACCACTTCTGTTACCAGAATTGCGCCTTTCACCGCTTCTGCCTCTGCCTCGACCTTCTCTGCTCATACTACCACTAAATCTATCTACAATATCTGTTGTGCGAACATTGTCACCACCTGTATTGCCACTGCCTCTGCCTTGATCATCAAGAGGAGGTTTAGGTCCTCGACTGCTGCTATCTTCCCCCTTTTGTCATTACCGCCCCGATTAAGATAATTCACAAGTTTGCTCAGCTGGTCGGTAATGTGATTTAGGGACTCCTGTGCCTTACCACGAAATTCTAGCAGATCATTGCGAGTAGCTGCAACCTGC
>KV019592.1:295851-314105 GCA_001598015.1 Dorcoceras hygrometricum | reverse complement strand
GCTGTCGTTTCAACTTATCCAAACGCTGTCGTTTTGCAATCTTCAACGAAATACGCTAACAATCAACGACTTGCGTCTGAAACTAATACATCTGCTGATTACTAACCAACGACTGATTATACCAACGACTGATTGGACTTACTTCTAAAACATATAACCAACGGCTGAGAGAATACCAAATGCTAACGTAGAAATCCAACGACTGATCCAGTACCAGAAACTGATAACCTGTAATAATTCAACCTCTGAAATAATCCCGAATATCAACATTTGATATCTAGCATCTGAAAATCTCAACGCAACATCTGAATACTTCCACTTAACAACCATCAGCCGAATATCAACCCGTCGACTGAAATATGCTATGTTCCAAATACGTAGTTGATATCATCGTCTGTCTGTCCATATCTAGCTTAACTTCAGTATTTATATTATTTTGTTATCACCAAAACTTAATAAATTTTGTCCTAACAATTTCCCCCTTTTTGGTGATGACAAAACTTATCAGCCGAGATAAAAGAATGAGCAAAAATAAATTGCCCAAGGTCTGCTGAAATGTTAAATTTCATGGACTGAATTAAGTACATAAGATCAATCAGCAATATCATCCTAGCCAATCCTCAAAAGATCTCCTGAACGTTCCACCACTGTCATATCGCCTTCTCTTCGAATGACCACTTCTGTTACCAGAATTGCGCCTTTCACCGCTTCTGCCTCTGCTTAGCAGCCGAGATAAAAGAATGAGCAAAAATAAATTGCACAAGGTCTGCTGAAATGTTAAATTTCATTGGACTGAATTAAGTACATAAGATCAATCAGCAATATCATCCTAGCCAATCCTCAAAAGATCTCCTGAACGTTCCACCACTGTCATATCGCCTTCTCTTCGAATGACCACTTCTGTTACCAGAATTGCGCCTTTCACCGCTTCTGCCTCTGCCTCGACCTTCTCTGCTCATACTACCACTAAATCTATCCACAATATCTGTTGTGCGAACATTGTCACCACCTGTATTGCCACTGCCTCTGCCTTGATCATCAGGAGGAGTTTGAGGTCCTCGGCTGCTGCTATCTTCCCCGTTTTTATCATTACCGCCCCGATTAATATAATTCACAAGTTCGCTCAGCTGGTCGGTAATGCAGATTTTCCCGAAGGCCCTTGTCAAGTGTAGTGAGCATGGATAAAACATCATTTTGAGAATCATTAAGTTGCCTAATATCCTCTGACTGACTGTCAAGGCGCTCTGATAGAAAGGTTCTGAGATTATTAAGAAAGCAAAAAAATTTGTAGCGACAGTCGGTAGCGAAGGCTGATTTGGAGTTGCATCATCTCCAAAAAGAGTGTCATTTTCAATAAAGTTCATGGAAGAATTAGCGGTGGTGGTTGGAGAGGCTAATCGCTGATCGATGTCCATCTGGTTATCCTCATCCTCAAAAACTGAACTGAGTGCTAACTGTACATTTTGACTGGCTCCTGAAACAAAAGAATTCTGTACACTAGGAATAGCAGAAACGGAACTCTGAACAACCTGTACATCACGCAACGCCGTTCTCTCAGAATCAATAGAAGAAACAAAACTGCGAGTGTCTTCTACACTTAACCCAGCAAATAAACTGTACTGAACAAAAACTGTGCAAAACTGAGATAATCTGAGAGAAAGAATAGTCGGCTGTCGAGAGACAAAACAAGAAATTGGCTCAACAATCTCAAGAGATCGACAAAAATTAACTGAACCTACTGGTAGCAATTTCTTCGAAGCACAAAATTCTGCAACTTCTAGACAGACATCTCCCCACCTTTTCTTCATTAACTTGAAAAATTCGCTCATGGAGGGATAGTGTCATCATAAGATCTTTGACGCTCAACCACAAAGTAGGGTAGGGCCATGACAGCGCCTTTTGTACACAAGCGATCTTCAAGGAGTTGAGAGCAGCACGCCCTGTCCCATCTAACGCCGTGTGCAAGGGTCTGTTGTTTTAATTCTTCTAAAAGAAACTCTCTATACTTCAATAATATGTACACCTTCCTGTGAAAATCTACTCAAGTTGAATCCGTTTCTCCCCAATACAAAACTTGATCCTCCTTCTAGGATATATCCTCTACCTTTAGAGTCGGCAATTTCTTAAAACTAAAAGAATTAAAGAATCGGTCAACTTCATCTATCACCTGTTCGCGCAACTGTACAAGCAAGTCGATGTCTGCAAAAATCAAAGAATAGTGCTCCTGTGGTGGCTTTCCCTTAATTGGGTCTTTCTCCAAAAGGGGTTCCTTTTTTATCATCAACTTACTTCAATAATATGTACACCTTCCTGTTAAGAGCTACTCGAGTTGAATCCGTTTCTCCCCAATACAAAACTTGATCCTCCTTCTAGGATATATCCTCTACCTTTAGAGTCGGCAATTTCTTAAAACTAAAAGAATTAAAGAATCGGTCAACTTCATCTATCACCTGTTCGCGCAACTGTACAAGCAAGTCGATGTCTGCAAAAATCAAAGAATAGTGCTCCTGTGGTGGCTTTCCCTTAATTGGGTCTTTCTCCAAAAGGGGTTCCTTTTTTATCATCAACTGGAATCTGTGGAAGACTGGCCAGGTACCAGGTCCTCTCATCAACTCCAGGAATTTTGATATCCTTTCCCAAGGTAATCTTTGTAATCTCCACACCAGTAGAGGGTAAAGGAACCTCTACTAGGATAGACATTATAATATCTTCCAAGGACATAGCCTCATCTGCATCTGTCCTCTCACCCACTGCCTGCTCATCAGCTGTCATTTCCACGTCATCCACTGGTTCTTTCACAAACGAATCAGCTGCAGCATCTGTCCTGCTGTCAGCCGCAATATAAATTTGTAACTGCTGGTCTCCAACATCAGTACCAACAACTATTGTGTCCATCTCCTCATCAGTGTCACTAGGAGTGACAACTGGTCTTTCTGCATCCATTTGAGCCATTATAGCTTCATATGATAGATCAAACCAATGCTTCGCCTCATCAAATGTTTCGACTGTCTTATCCCCAACATCAGATGTATCCGCATCGTGTTCTTCCTCATCTGCTTCAATATGAGCGGTTTCAGACAACACTTGCTCAATGATGTTGTCCACATCATCAACCGATGTGGGTATAGCCTCCTCAGGTCTAGGCTCTACTGCTGGTTCAGTAGTATTTTCAACAACTGTCTCCTCATCAGCTGTTGGTTCTACCATCTGTTCATCCACATGCTCAACGGCTGGTTCTTGTTCACCAGTCGCAGTAGCAACCTCAACAGCTGGTTGCTCTTCAGCAGATATATCTTCATCAATAGGGACAGCTGATGTAGCTTCCCTTGGCTCCTCCCCGATAGGCTCTACGGCTGGTGCAATAGAAATTGGCTCAATGATTTGAATAGGAACCGCTTCCTGTGCAACTGGTACATTCTCCAAACCAGATTTCTTCTTTGTCGCCCTTTTCTTCTTTGCGACTGGTTCAGTCGCAACAACATCTACTGGTCTCTTCTTGGACGCAGCCTTTTCCTTGGGCGCTTTCTTCAACTTTGGGGCATCGACTACTTCATCTGCACCAACCTTCTCATTAATAACCACAAACCGATGAACTGTTTTCTCAGTTAGAATCCTGGGGGTAGGAAATGTCTTGGATTCCCCCAACTCCAATCCCTGCACATTCTTCAAAAGAACACAGATTTGAATCGCATACCCTTTTGCTTGCCTGGAGCCCGGTGTAACAATGTCTTTCAGAACATCAAACAACAACCGACTCCAGTTCACTTTCACATCAAAAGTAATAGCAGTCATCAACAAGAATCTTTCGCGGGTCACTGTATCAAAAGACCCTGCTTTGACATAAATGGTCTTCGCCAGAATGTCACTTAGAAGTCGATACTCGATCTTCATTTCCCTCTTGTGACAGGAAATGCTCACCTGCTCTTTAGATTCAGAAAATAGGCTTCGTGCATCAAACACAAAATCTTTCGGAACTTCTGACAAATCTGTCAAACCCTCCGTTGGCAGTTCAAACGCCGCAGCGAAAATCTCTACAGAGAGATTTAAACCGTCGTTCCCCCCATGGTGCTGACCACCATTCCGTCTCTGACTGAACCATTTTCGAAGAACTCGGTGAGTGTGGCTTCATAGAAGACGGCGGGACAACCCAGAAATTCCTTCAACCCCGTCGCAGTAAACGATTCAAACATTTGTACTAGTCCAACATCGTCAATGCCGAAGACTGAGTCGAAATCGATGTGAAGGTTGCTGCTAATCAATGAGGATTCCATCGTCTTCGTTGAAAGATTGAAGATTTCCTGAAAAGATGTACGCAAGAAAATACACAGAAAGATATGCACATACGAATACGGGAGAGCAAATATTGCAAGGTAAATGAGAATGGTAAAGACACGCAGCAAATAACTAAGGAATGCTAAAAGTTACTGGAGAGAAGATGTAAATGTGACTTTTCGAATGATGACAACACGTGTCAATCATCCGACGACGCGTAGAATTTTGGAAATGATTTTGAAGATATTGTTAGGACCGAAAATAGGAAATTAATTCAAGCAAGCGCTGCTACTGATAATCAGAAATTTTGCGCTGCTATTATGAGGTGCAATACCTCGGGTTCTTGAACATAAAACAGAGCACCGGAGACAGATGTGGTATGTTGGATCTGTTTTGACAGATCCTAATTAAGTTTTGAATTACACAAAACCTGTTATTGTGTTTCTAACAATTCCATTTAAGTGTACAGGTTTTAGGAACGAAGAAGACGATCAGCAGCAGCTATATTTGTCCAGCCGATGGTTCGCAATATATAAACGATCAGCAGTTGGTTTGGTGTTCATGGAATCGGCAGCTGGATTGGCAATGGAGACGTCCAGAGTTGAATCAGATGTTCGTAATTAGGCGAAGGCCAAGTTGAATCAGCTGGAGCATGATGAACCAGCTGGAACGATGACAACCAGCTGCAAGCGCTAAAGAGCGAAGTGAACCAGCTGGTACATGTATTGAGAAGTCTGCTGAAGAAATGTATCGAAGAAGAAGATTCCAATTATAAGTATTGTTGATGAATCTACCAACAGTCGCTATTCAAGAAGAAGAAGAATCGCAAGCTGGAGCTGGAGCGATGAAGATCAGCTGGAGCGCTAAGTGTAGATGACATCAGCAGTGACGTCATCATTCAGCAGGAAGCTACAGTGGAATAGAATCAGCAGAGAGCTTCAACCAGCAGTTGGTATTTGGAGTTGGCGATTGCAAAACGATGTCGCGTGAATAAGTTGGAACGACAGCGTTTTGCATTCGCAATAAGAATCAGTAGATGAAGAGAAGCGAAAGAGATGAAGCGACGAAGATTCAGCAGATGGATTAGCGTTGATGACATCATTGGTGACGTCATCATATTCAGCAGATGGTTTGAGAAAGCAGTCGCAAGAATCAGCAGGTAGCTTGTTCATCCAGACGCAAGTGAGAAGCGACGTCGTAGAGGAGGCAATCCAGTCGCAAGCTACTGTTCACCAGCAGATGCTATTTGGAGATAGCGATAGCAAAACGATGTCGTTTACATAAGTTGATACGACAGCGTTTTGCTCTTGCGCTAAAGATTCAGCAGGAAGACTTTGCGTTGATATTTCAGCAGTCGCAAGCTACAGTGGATCCAGTCGCAACGCAAAGATTTCCAGACGCAGTGTTTGAAGATCCAGACGCAAGAAGATAAATCTATTGTTGTTGAAGAAGATTCAGGCGAAGCAATTGTTTAACCAGACGCAAGCAACAACAGCATCCAGTCGTGAGCTACAAATGTATCAGCTGTTGCTACGCATCCAGTCGTTGGGAAATCCAAGCGCAAAGAATCGTAGAAGTAGCAAAGCGCATCAGTTGAAGAATGAATCAGCAGCGAAGCAGTTGACAACTTTCGAAGAGTTATCAAAGCTGGATGTAAACTGCTGAGCTCAATTCAAATGGCGAAAACGACAAGAATCCTGCAAAAGAAAAGGACACAAGTACTGTTCTCCTGTCGGTACTTTACAAGACATATTTCAAACGGGAAGAAGTTGTGTCCAACGTGATTAATTTGTACAGAGGCTATATATTCGAGGAGCGCCATTGAAGAAGGCTGACGACGATGATCGAGATGTTGGTGCTACTATAGCGCAGTTGCTAAAATACATTGTTGATACAGTGCACCAACAGAGGGAAAAAGAAATGAAGATGAAGCAGTCGACAATCATTCTTGAGAGGAGCTTATTGTGTCGACTGCTGAATCTAGATTAGCTTGTTAGAGCATTTCCCTAGTGTGTGAGAAAAACAGAAAGTTGAGAGCTACATTGTATCAATCTCACACACAGAGATTCATTCACACATTATTGGTGAATGAATCTCAAAACGTTTTACAGTTCCCGTCCAAGCACGAAGACGTAAAACTCATGTGTATGTAGTCAGTCACACAGTTGCGGCTGTTGTGCATTTGTGGAGTCTAGGAGTTCTCACAGCTGCTGGTTGTGGGATTGGGTCTGTACACGAGATGTAAGATCAAATCTTCTAGTAGTGGATCCTTCCGAGGTGGAAGAAGGGAAGATGTAGAACATTGAAGTCCGAACTTCCAGAAACAAATATGCTGTGTATTGCATCGTGTTCTATTATTCACTCAGTATTGCATATTTACTTTAGCATTCAGCACACACATCGCATAACAGTTCAGCACTTAGCACCTTAGCATCGCATACACAGTTAGCACACAAGCACTTGCGAGTCTCGAACAGATTTATGTTATACATAAATCTGTTTGAGTTGTTTTAAAATATAGGATTCAGTTCTGGTATTTTCTGCATGATTTTTAAATCATACCAGATCTGTCTTCGGTGCTCTGTTTATTGTAAATGTTCAAGAACATCGAGCTATTGCAGCGCTGAAAATTTTAATTGCTCTATTTTAACCAGCGGCTGCTAAGTTCCTTTTCAAAACAGGGACCATCATGGTATGTAATAAAAACATGCGGAAAACACCAAATCTGAATCCTAATTTTAAAATTCGATGCAAACAGATTTCTTTAAACAGAAATCTGTTCGACTGTGCAAGTGTGTGATTTGATGCGTGCGTGCTAATGTAAAATGTATATGCGGAATAAATAACAGAATACAATACACAGCTATTTGTTTATAGAAGTTCGGACATCAATGTCCTACGTCTCCCATTCTTCCTTCATCAGGAAGGTTCCACTAGAAGATTTTATCTACACATTGTGTACAGACCCGATCCCGCAACCAGCAACTGCGAGAACTCCTAGACTCCACCAGCCCTCGGCTTTCACTCACTTGTTTTACGTCTATGTGAGAAAGGCTACAAACACAGAGTTTAACGTCGTCGTGCTTGGACGGGATCTGATTTTTGTTTGTCATTCACTCGCTAAGTAATTACGCACATCTCTCAAAATATGCGAGTGAATCTGTGTGTGTGAGATTTTACAGTATATCGCTCAACTCTCAAATGAATAAATCTCACACACTGGAAAAATGCTTCTACAAAAGCTGATGAAGACTCAGCAGTCGACACTACAATAAGCTCCTCTCTAATGATGGTCTACTGCTTCATCTTCCTGTTTTTCTTCCCTCTATTTTTGCACTGTGCTTCAATTGATCTTTCAAAATCACTTTCTTCAACAGTGATTATTGTATATATATTGCTGTTCAACTTTCTTCCCGTTTGACACACTTTTCTTTCCGTTCAAAATATGTTCTGTAAAGTACCGACAATGAGTTGTCCTTGTGTCCTTTCTTTTGCAGGCTTTTTGTCATCTTGTGATTTTTCCTTTTACGTTCCAGCCTTCACTTTGCCTCTGATCTTCTCGACTGATATCAGCTTTTGCATCTTTTGAACTACTGATTTGTTTCGCTTCTCCTCTGCTTCAATTACTGAAATATTCTGTTCGCTTCGTTCAACTACTGGTTGGTGCAACGTCTGGTTTTTCTTCTGTTTCTGTATTTTCTCAACTGCTGTCAACTTCTTTTTCCAACGTCTGGTTTTAACTTTGTAGCACAACGTCTGGTTTTCTTCACTGTCTGCTACGTCTGGATTTTCTGTGCCTTCTCAGCGTCTGGTTTGTCTTTGCTTCGACGTCTGATGCTTCTCCTCGCAACATCTTATTTTCTTTGCAATCCAGCGTCTGGTATTTTCTTCTTCTCTTTACGTTTGGATTCTTTGCGTCTGATTTATCTTCATTTCTGCGTCTGGAATTTCTTCATTTCTGCGTCTGGAATTTCTCTCATTCCCGCGTCTGGTTTAATTGCAATGCAATGTCTGGATCATCTTTTCTTTAGCGCCTGGTTTGATTAATCTTTGTAACAACTGGTTCCAGACTTCTCTGCACATTACTCTGATCAGACTGCGTCTGGTTGTTCTTCAGACTTCAACAACTAATCGTTCCAGACTTCATTTTGCCTCTGTTTCACATTTCTTCCAGACATCACAGAGTTCTTCTTCTTCTGCTCTTCATCTTTAGCTATTGCTTACTTCTATTATATTTCTTCATTGACAGATCTTCAACAGAATTTCTCGACTGCTTCAACATATACTTCAACAGATATTTCCTTTTCTTCTTTAGAGCATACCAGATTTCTTCTGTCATCTCTGATTAATCTTCTTCTAACTCTAGTCTGCCAGACTTCATCACTTCATTATGTGATCAGACTTTCTTTCTAATTTATTCCAACTCAGACTTTGCCTATTCGAAACACAAATCAGACTTCTTCATTTTCTGTCAACGTCTTCTAGAATTCTTCTATTCATCCAAATCAGATTTCTCATGTTGACATCTGCACACTCCGTAGAATTGTTAGAAAAACACAGTAACAGGTTTTGTTTAATTCAAAACTAAGATCTGGATCTGTTATCCAGATCCATCAGATATTTTCAAAAAAATTTAATCGTACTACGAAAAGCGAGCCATTTTATTAAGTCACGGCTGGTGCAACTGAAGTATTTACACCGCGGCTGGTTTAATATATCGTGGAGAGGTGGCAGGAGCTGATCACAAATAAGCATCAGCTGTGTATATGTAACATCTGAGTGTGTCCAGACGCAACATATTCAGCTGACGTCGCGCTTAACAATTCAGCTCCTGGTTCCCCCTACGACTGATACTCTTCCAACGCAAGATGCCTTCCTCAGCTGAAAGTTCTTGCGTTCCCCCTGAACACACGACTCACAGCTGAGTTAAGCAACGGTTGTCCAACCTGCAAAATACGTTAGCTCACAGACAATCAAGGCAACTCAAGGAGACCTAATATGTTTCTAAAATAAGAAAACTTAGCGTCTGGTAGAGGCTTTGTGAAGCTGTCAGCTACTTGCTGCTCAGTCGACACGTACTCCAACCGGACGTCTTTCTTTAGTACGTGGTCCCTTATAAAATGATGCCTGATATCGATGTGCTTTGTCCTTGAATGCAGTACTGGAATTTGGGTGATCGTGATCACACTAGTGTTGTCGCAGAGAATAGGCGCTTCAGAAGCATCGATGCCATAGTCCTTCAGCTGATGTTGTATCCAAAGAATTTGAGCACAGCAGCTGCCAGCTGCAAGGTACTCTGCTTCAGCCGTGGACGTTGCAATTGACGTCTGCTTCTTACTGAACCAGGAGATCAGTCGATCTCCTAAGAATTGACAAGTCCCACTTGTGCTCCTGTGATCAATCCTACATCTTGTGTAATCTGCATCACTGTAATCGATTAGTTGAAAGCCCGAGTCTTTGGGATACCAAAGACCCACGTTGGAAGTACCCTTTAAATATTTCAATATTCACTTTACAGCTATGTAATGCGATTGCTTTGGCTCTGCTTGGAATCTTAGCACACATACAGACAGCAAACATGATCTCTGGTCTACTAGCAGTTAAGTATAGCAAAGAGCCTATAATACCGCGATAAAGAGATACCTCAATGGCAGTTCCAGCTTCATCTTTATCCAGTTTTATTGAAGAACTCATAGGGGTCGCTGCAGCTGAACAGTTGTCCATGCCAAACTTTTTCAGCAGTTCTTTCGTATATTTCACCTGGTTAATGAATATACCATTCTCCAGCTGTCTAACTTGTAAGCCGAGAAAGAACGTCAGCTCCCCCATTATGCTCATCTCAAACTTATCCTGCATCAACTTAGAAATCTTCTAGCACAATTTGGGGTTAGTTGACCCAAATATAATATCATCAACATATATTTGTACCAATAAAACATGATCAGCTTTCACAGATTTAAATAGTGTCTTATCAACTGTGCCTATTGTGAAGTCATGCTCAATAAGGAATTTAAATAGAGTGTCATACCAAGCTCTGGGTACTTGCTTCAACCCATAGAGCTTTATCCAATTTGTAAACAAAATCTGGATGTGAATGACTTACGAAGCCAGGAGGTTGTGCAATATACACTTCCTCTGTTAAGACGCCATTAAGAAGGGCACTCTTAACATCCATCTGAAAGACTTTCAAGTCTTTGAATGCAGCATATGCAAGGAACATGCGAATGGATTCCAGCCTAGCTACTGGTGCGAAGTTCTCATCAAAATCTATACCTTCCATCTGCCTAAATCCTTGCTCTACCAGCCTAGCTTTGTTTCTAGTAACTACGCCATCTTCATTCAGTTTATTCATAAAGACCCATCGAGTTCCTATGACTGAATGATTAGTGGGTCTAGGTACAAGTGTCCATACATTATTGCGCTTAAACTGGTTAAGTTCTTCTTGCATTGCTTCTATCCAGCTGGGGTCAGCTAAGGCCTCATCTAACTGCTTAGGCTCTATATGCAAGATGAAAGCAGAATCAAAATGATCATGCATTAGCTGGCCTCGTGTGTGAACAGGAGATTCGAAATTACCTATGACTTGCTCGGGTGGATGATTTTTATTCCACCGGAGATCAAGTCCAATTGGATTTGCTCCTTGTTCCCCCTGCGTCGCTGGCTGATTCACAACTGGATCAGATGACGCCAATTGATGTTGATCATTGTTGGCTTGTGAATCTGATTCCAGCTGTTGTGAGGGTGTACTCGTGATTGGTGCATCAGTGTCTGGTTGACTTGCAACTGGTTGAGCAACGTCTGGATGATCGTCGTTTGGTTGAACATTTGTCGCTACACCTCCAGCTGCTGGCACACTTGGGAAGATCTGACCAATGTTGTGCGGTGTGTCCAGCGTCTGGTGTGTCTCAGCTGAATATCTTTGTGGCACGTCGTCGTCTGATTCTTCAAGACTTGTTGACTCCAGACGTGAACACAAATCATGTAGGCTTGCAGCTGAATTTGATTTGAAACTGGTTTCATCAAACACTACATGTGCCGATTCCTCAACTGTCAAGCTTCGGTTGTTGAAAACACGATACGCTTTGCTCACCGCTGAATAACCTAAGAAGATACCTGCATCAGATTTAGGTTCAAAGGCTGTTAGATTCTTCTTGCCATTATTATGAATGAAACATATACACCCAAACACCCTGAAGTAAGAAATATCAGGTTTCTTGTCATGCCAGATCTCATATGGGGTTTTATCATGCATCCTATTAATCATCGATCTGTTCTGAGTATAACACGTTGTGTTAACTGCTTTTGGCCAGAATTTTTGTGAAATCCCGGAATATGCAATCATAGATCTAGCAGTTTCTTTTAAAGTGCGGTTTTTCCTTTCAGCTAACCCGTTTTGCTGAGAAGTTCTAGCTGCTGAGAGCTCATGCTTTATCCCAAAGTCTTCTAGATAAGAAGTTAATTTAAAATTTAGAAACTCAGTACTGCGATCACTTCTTATCCGGTTGACTGAACAAGATCTGTCATTTTGTAAACGTTTTAAAAGGCGTAAGCTGGTCGGTGGTTTTAGATTTTGCTTTTAAAAACAACACCCAAGTATATTTTGTAAAATCATCAACAACTGCAAGTGTGTAATTCGTTCCCCCTAAGCTCGTTATGGAAATAGGACCAAAAAGATCCATATGCAAGAGCTCAAGGCAATGGGAAGAACATTTTCCGTCTTTATTTTTGAAAGTCGATTTAATTTTCTTATCCAGCTGACAGGCTGCATAGATCTTATCCTTAGAAAAATTGATTTTAGGCATACCAGAAACCATATCATGTTGACTCAGCTTAGAAAGTGTTTTGAATGCTAGATGATTCATTCTTTGATGCCACAACCAGCTCTTGGAAGAGCCAGCTGCAAAGCACAGCTGTTCAGATTCCAGCTGCTCTGACCAATCGTTAATGTAGGTATTCCCCGAACGTTTGCCTACCAATACAGTCAGACCACTTGGACTCTGAACTATGCAAGTGTGTTGTTAAAACTTAACTATGTAACCCTTGTCACATATCTTACTAATGCTAATCAAATTGTAACGAAGATTATCAACAACTAGGATGTCTGAGATAGAGATGTTACCGTGGATAAGCTTACCCTTACCCACAGTATTACCGTATGCGTTATCACCAAAAACTATCTTTGCGCCTTTGTGTGGAATGACGTCTGATAGCAGCTTTTGATTTCCTGTCATATGTCGCGCACAGCCACTATCCAGATACCACAATGTTGATGCATCAGCTGCAGGCTTGTACCTGTGTTCCTGCAATCAAACAAGCAGCTTTTGGTATCCAATTTCACTTGGGTCCAGATCGGATTACCCCTTTCGGGACCCATACTTGAATTACCTTAACAGTTTTTCCAGTATAAGTGTCCGTGAGGGTCGGTGCATAATTATGGTGAGATCTGTTGAGTTTTGATTTCATACTTTGACCATTTTGATCTCTTCTCGGCTGAGCCTTTGTCCAACCAGATTTTGCCTTCTTTGAATTACGCCTCGGCTGGTTGGGAACAAAAGACTTAGAACCAGCTTTCGCTTTATCCTTGTCCAGCTTGTTCCTTAGCCAGCTGGGCTTGGAATTCTCAGGTCTTTGATAGCCGATACCGGCTTTTCCTTTAAGATTCGGCTGAGAAGAGTTCTGGTCATCATATCTCATTGACTCGCAGCAGTCATATGTCACGCTAGCCTTGACAAAGCTCATCTTGTTGAACTTGTCATACACCGGCTGTGACTGAGTACCGGTTTTTCCTTCACTGCTTTCACTACTATTGAAAACCCAAGCCAGTTCTATCATTTGCTGGCTTTTGGCTTTCTTGCAGTTTATGAAGAGATCGAGAAGACTGATTCCAGGAGCTCATTACTTCATTCAATCTTTCGATTTCAGCTTTGAGCTCACTAGACTCATTTTTCAACACGTCATTCTCAGCTGTCAGCTTACTCGACTTGATTTTCAAACTTTCAGCTTTACCAAGTTCAACAGTACTTGGTTCAGCTGAACTATTTTTCAAATCACTGTTTTCAGCTTTAACTTCCTCGAATGAGTGAGAAAGCTTCCTGTACTCTTTGATCATGTCATTTAGTGCACTGACAAGGTCTTCTCGTGTAAATTCAATATTGAAAAAGTCAAATACCTCGTCATCTGATGTTTGGTTAGCCATAAGACAGTGAACCTCCTCTTGTTCACTATCGCTGGATGAGGAGATGCTGCTGGATGTAGAATCTGAATCGGTGTCTACCCAGATTTTGATGCTTTCTTCAGCCACCAGTACTTTGTGATCATGCTTGCGACTGGGTCTTTTGTCACCTCGAGTCCTCATCCGTCTGTCTTTTGATCTCTCCTTGGATCTATCGACAGCTCTTTCATCAGACTTGTCATCTCGCTTGTATCGATCCTCCTTCTTCTCATCTCTTCTGTATCTATCATCCTTCTTGGGCCTGTTGCACTCAGCTGCAAAATGTCCTGGACGTTCACAGTTAACATTTCATACCAGATACAGCTTTATCATTTTTATGATTATTGTAAGGAGCAGAAGGGTTATAGGATGTTCTCAAGTATTTCCCAAACTTCTTAACGAAGAGGGACATGACGTCGTCGCTGAGTTGATCAGCCGTCTTGCTTGTGCTTGGAGAGCACTGTTCAGTAGTTGTAGCAGCTAGTGCTTTTGTCGGCTGGGATGTTGATGGAGCAGCTTCAGCTCTTGTCTCCAACTCGAACTCATAGGCTTTTAGGTTGGCAAACAAGTCGTGCAGCTCCAGCTTGTTCAAATCTTTGGACTCCCTCATTGCCATAGTCTTCACTCCCTGGGTAATGCTCTCATGACCTTCAACGCCAGCTCTCAATTAATGTACTCTTTTCCAAGACTGGTCAGCTCAATCACTACCGCGCTGAATCTTTCATCGAACTCAGTCATTGTTTCACCATCCTTCATCTTTATTGACTCGTACTTCTGTTGAGCCACCGTCAGCTTGTTCTCCTTCGTTTCGTCACTTCCTTCACATATCCGGGTCAGTCTTTCCCAAATATCCTTAGTTGTGGCGCAGGTTTTGATTTTGCTGAACATATTTTTGTCCTTGTCCAGTGTCTTGTAGAGAATGTCCCTGGCCACGTTGTCTACTTTGGCTTTCTTCTTGTCTTCACAGGTATACTCATGTCTGCTCTTCTCTAGAAATTGAGGCTCGCCATTGGATATAGCAAAAGCTAGATTCGGCTTCATTATATCCAACGGCCCTTCAGTGATAACCGCCCACATTTCATCGTCCTGGGCAGCCATGTGAGGATTCAGATTTCATTAGATCGTGATTAATCAGATTTTGATTTAGAATAGTCACGAAAATTTAGATTTTGATTGCTGGAATTTCGGATTTTTGAGTGAAATCTGATTTGAGAAATTCAGACCTCACGTAGGGCATTTTAGATTCCTAGTCGCAGGAATTATCGGGTGAATTCTGGTAGCGATTTGGAGTTGAATTGGTGAAGTTATGATAGAAATCTGTTTTTGCTTAACGTTGCGTGAATTGCCGCGAGTTGAGGTAAAACGGTGTTGTTTTGGTGAGTTCTGGATGTTTGGAAGTGAAGCACTTGCATTTTGTGATTTCCAGATGTCAACGCGGGTCAACGCAATTGGAATTGGTGAGAGATCTGCTAGTGCTTGAGAGATCTGGTCCCTTTCGTGTTTGAACGTGGGCGGGCGTTCGCGTGAAGAGATCTGCTGAGGTAAGCAGATTTCACGTGTTGGTCAACATGTAGAGTTGACATCTGGTTTAGCGAGTAGCGAGAGATCTGGTTTCGCGTGAGAGACCTGGTCGAGTTAGCGCGTCGCGTGAGATAGTGACACGTGTAAGTCAACGAGATAGAGTTGACGTCTGAATTGAGCGCTAGTGTTGTGCGTCGAGGAGAGATCTGTTTTTCCTTTACACCGTCGTTTTGGACTTGCGCATGAGAGAAATGTATTGAGCGCTGAGATCTGTTTTATTGGAACGCTGCCGTTTGGTGTTGTGCGCGAGCGTGAAGTCTGATGGGATTTAGCGCCAGATTGAGATCTGTTTTGCAATTGCGAGCGATGCAGGGATCTGTTTTTGTCGGTGTGTGATTTAGACAGTAGCATTTGAGTTGAGGAATAAATAGAAGTGTCGAACTACACTTAGAATATTTCTCAACCTGATATTTCTTATCCTCATCTTCGAAACCCTCGACTTTCTACTGTTCACCGTTACTTTCCATCGCCGATTTCCATCGCATCCAGCCTCTGTTTTTAACGATTTTGGTGGAGCTGGACTCCCTGAGACTTGCTCTTTCTATTGATGCTAGTTATGAAGCCAGGGGCAGCGAGTTGAAGGATCCCGAAAGCCTCTGCGTGTTCGTGAATTTCTTGTCCCGTGAGCAGAATCTGTTTTCAGCTCTTTCGAATTGTTGGGTGAGCATTCCTCGTTATTTTGAGCCTTTATCTCGTTGTTATTACCTGCGTAGCTAGGCAGATCTTGTGTTGAGTTCTGGCCGTAGGTATTTAGAGTATTAAGGCTTAGAATTGTGCTTGAGTTAAGCTAATTCTCGAGGCCTTGAAACAGATTTTAGTTCCAGGAAGCTTGCTGCCGTGATTTTCGAACCAGGTGAAAGCTGGTTGTTGGCCGTGAGTTCTGCCGTGTCTTTTTGTGATAACAGTGAGGTAGAATTTGTGGAATTGAGGTACGATTGAGCAGCTCTTAATGGCTTGAAGCGTGAACATGGCTGTATTTCCCTGCTATGGAATCTGTTGGCTTGCTACTGTGATTGTTATGTGAAACAGTGTGTGTAATTGATTAATTTGCATGCTGTTTTATTATATTGATTGTATGCATTATGCATTGATATTGATTGGCATACATGCATACATATTGAGCCTTGACAGATTGATTTGATGACCTGATTGGGTGCCATGTTGTGACTGGTCGACTGATGAGTCGTGCCCGAAAAGTCCAACGCTATCATCGGAGTGATGACTACCGGATCCGAATGTCTACCACCGAGCTGTGATGGGCTGACAGGCCCCGATGATCACGGACCAATGATTTCCATCCGGCTGATTGGCTGTGAGTGGTATAGAGGCTTGATTTGAAATGCCAGTTGATAGACTGGTCTAGCTATCCGATTCTTTGATAGCCCTCATGCATTCATAGCATAGATTTATGGCATGTTGCATGTTAGCTGTTTTGATAGCTCTTTGTACTGAGGCTTGACCTCGTATTTGTTTTCCTGCTTTTGTGTCTTGGGTCTGTGTTACCCATTTTCAGGATCTTCAGGTATCCAGGCTGGGCAGTGTAGTGGTACAGCTGGTCGATCCCCGTTCTCTTGAGTCCCAGTCTACTTTTATTATGTACTGAACCGGGGGATGCCCCGTGTTTCTATGTATTGGAGATTTGTATTAGACTTGAGATTTATTGTTACCTGGTTTGTATAAGTTTGAGTTAACTTATATTTTGATTATCGATATTTTGAATGTATGTTTTTACGTTCAAGCCCAAATGATATCGAAAATTTTTTAAGCCCTGATTTTAGCTTCCGTGTTTATGCGTTTATTATGTGTTAATTGTGAGTAATTAGCACGGGGCCTGACATTTTTGGTATCAGAGCTTAAACTGGGATAAGCTCGATTTTCTTTGATCACACTCGAGTCTAGGCACAGAGTTTTGATTTGATTGTTGATTGACTCTGTGGCTTATGTGATTTTTATCTGCCTTGATGTTTATCTGTTGTTAGCCTTACCTCTAGACTTGTGTAGATGCCGCCGAGGAGGGGTAGATCTAGGCGTTCCGAGGGGTCTAGGGCTCCCGATAGTGACGAGGATGTTCATCAAGTAGATGATGTGACCCGACGGTTGGGTGGGATGGAACTAGTTTTAGCTCGATTTCAGCGTACGAACCCTCCGAATTTTGCTGCTACTGAGGGCGGTGCGAGAGCTGAGGCATGGCTGGTCCAGATGGAGGAGCTGTTTGATACCTTGGAGTACGCTCCGAAAAAGAGACTGAAGTTAGCAGTCTACAGCTGCGGGATGACGTGCAGCGCTGGTGGAGAGGCACTTCTAGGATGCTTCGTGATAGTGGAGCAGTGATCACCTGGGAGAGTTTCTGTGAGGCGTTCCGTCAGGAATATACCCCGGTGTTGGATCTGTGTAAACAGATCCAGAATGTATTTTGAATTACACAAAACCTATTATTGTGTCACTAACATATTTATGTAGTGTGCAGACGTTATTAGAAATCTGGAAGATGAATTGAACAACAAACAGAAGAAGAATGTTTGCTGCTAGCAAACTGGAGAAATTAAGAAGAAGTCTACGAAGAGAACAAGTTCTGGAAGATGATGTATCAGTTAAATAAGTTCAACCAGTTGAAGCAAAAGACAATTTGTGCAGCAGGAAGTTGAACCATATATGAAGAGAAGTCTGGTTCAATTAAAGAGAAGAGAAAGTTGAAAGTAGAAATACCAGACGCATAGCCAAGTTATAAACCAGATGCAAAGTTGAAAGAAGAAATCTCCAGTCGACTGGAATACCAGGCGCTAAGGAGAAGAAGAAAACAAAATCAGTCGACTGGATTGAAGAAGTTGCACAGGCAGAGAATTAAATCAGTTGCTACAATAATTGATCCAGTCGGTGCAATGAAAGAATAAACCAGACGCAAACTGAAGAAAGTTAAACCAGTCGACTGGAAGTTAATTGAAGCATTAGAACCAGTCGACTGGAATGAACAAGGAATTAAATCCAGACATTGCAAAGGAAATGGAAACAGACGCAAATAAAGAAAACAGAACCAGTCGACTGAAAGTTACTCAAACCAGATGAAAGAATTTTATTCCAGTCGTTGAAGATCGAACCAGATGCTGTTTAAGATAAGCGAAGCAAAATAGAGAATCAGCAGAGTATATCAGCAGGTGAAGTTATGTTGAATTCAGCAGAGTATATCAGCAGG
>KV019592.1:240182-270381 GCA_001598015.1 Dorcoceras hygrometricum | reverse complement strand
CACTGCAAAACGACACCGTTCTAACTAATCTAAACGACGCCGTAACACCCAACCAGCAGGTAACGATCAGCAGAAGCAAACAAAAGCATTCGCGTGAAAGCACTTCAAAACGACACCGTAGCAAAAATCAGCAGGCACAACTCTCGCAAGCAAAACAAACCATCTGCTGATCGCGCGAAGTTCTCAAAACGACGACGCATCTCGACGCCTTTGAAATTGCGCATCTGCTGAACTCTCAACGAAAAGCTCAAAACGCAGCGTTTCCACTAACTCAAACGACGCCGCTTCTCAACGCTAGTATTGCGCATCTGCTGATCAGCAGCAAGCAATACAACGCTATTACAATCAGCAGCAAACATCACGTCACGCCTACGCCATCATATCTATCAGCAGCTCTCAAACCATCTGCTGATCTCTCTTTCATAAGCGTATCTGCTGAATCTAAATAGTCATCTGCTGAAATAATAGTCAACACTCCAAAATGTTGACTAACACGCGTCACTTCCTCGTTCAACCTCACGCTACGCGCAATGTCTACCAGCAGCAACTTCAACTCGAACTAAAACCAGCAGACCTTCAATCTTAAATCAAAACCAGCAGCACTCCTTTCGTCACGATGACGTCACCTCTGCTGATTCAAAATTCACCAGCACGATCTACAGTAACCTGCTGATTCCAGTTTCTCCAAAAATCAACACTACGCTCAAAAATTCAGCAGGGACTTCATCCCTTTCGCAAATTCCTCAAATCACGCGAGATTAATCCCAATTCAAATCAATTAATCACAAATCTAACTTCTCAATCCTCACAACAACTGTTCAATAACTGAGATGCGCAGGCTCTGATACCAATTGATAGGATCAATATGGTTCGAAAAACAGCTGCAGGAGTTCAGAAGGGGGGGTTGAATGAACTCCTACTATTTTAAATTTTCGAAACCCTTAAAAACAGTTTTACAAGCGCCTCGCTTAACTTAAGTCCGAGTTACCAGAGTTAAGGTATCTCAGTTTAACTGCTGATCTATTGGCTAACAAATATTGTGCGGAAATAAGCCAATCGATCAGTGAACAGTAAAACAGTAAATAAATGCGTTAAGTAAAGGATTAAGGTCGAGAGTTTGTTTCTGGAAGTTCGGATATAAATATCCTACGTCTCCCTTTCTTCCTTTTCAGGAAGGATACACTAGAATATTTGATGATTTACAGCCCTTATGCAAACACCCAGTCACCGAGCCTCGCTCAAGGTAAACTCCTAGCAACTCCACAAACAATCACGCAGACGCAGCTGCTGGTTTTACAACACTTAGAATGATATTTTTCAAACGGCTTTTAGACAGCGTGTTTGTTACAGACTCAACAATGAATACAAATATGAAATACAAATCTATTGAGTGCTGTAAATCTCGAAGGTAATATCTATGAAGATCAACGATGAAGTTCTTTGAGATCGGTTATTGGACTTGAATAATATTTCTGTGAATATCCAGTAACTGTTAGAGCTTTTTGAAAGATACTATGGAAAGCCTAAAAAGCTCGTGAGTAGTGAAGACAGTGAATAATAGCTTGAATGCTTGGCAAAGAGAAGAGTGGAGAGCGAGAGCTTCTACAACTCGAAATCTGGCTATTTATAGTCTTCGTTCTTAACGGTCATTTATTTCTCCAAAGGAAACAAAATGCCCTTTTGAATTTCTGTCACTCGTACGCCGTAAATCCTGCTTCACCAAAAGGCAAATCGCTCTTCGTCAGAGCAAAATTGGTGTCTATCCATTTTTGTGCAAACGCCGTAAAACGTTCTCTGATACTGTATACTATTTACCCAGAATAGTACTGATACTGTCTCTTTAATCCTAGGCAAATGTACGATTCAATCTTCACCTTTGATTTTGAATATTGATATCGTTTGAATTGATTCGTAGTCTGCGCCTGA
This sequence comes from Dorcoceras hygrometricum, assembly GCA_001598015.1. Lineage (NCBI taxonomy): Eukaryota > Viridiplantae > Streptophyta > Magnoliopsida > Lamiales > Gesneriaceae > Dorcoceras > Dorcoceras hygrometricum. The sequence goes on along the minus strand of KV019592.1, from coordinate 268,455 downwards.
AATTTCTCTTTGTAAATTAGCTCTTCCCTTCACAAAGAAGATGACTATCTTGCACCTGATTGAATACGCAGTTGTTGCAGTTGAAAGATAATGACAATAAAGTGCTTGCAACGGCTGATAGCTTCAACGCTGAAAGTTAACCAACGCCTGAATTCTAGCGCATAACAAGACGCTGTCGTTTCAACTTATTCAAAACGACGTAGTTTTGCAACTTGTCAATGTCCACTCTGTCGTCTGAAAGGTTGCGTCTGATATTAAATCAACACCTGAATCCTTGCATAACCCATCGTCTGAATTCTATTCAACTGTAGTCACGTCTGAAATATCCTTCTAAGAGAAGTACCTTGCGTCTGAATATCCAACTGCTGAATTGAATGCCAGAGTCTAATTGCATAACCTTTGATCAACGTCTGAATTGCAACTACTGCTGACATAAGAACCTGAAACCAGAAACTGATAACCCGAGAGATTTCAACATCTGAAATATACTATCAACTGAATGCTTCAACTCAACTTCTGAAAAAATCCCGAATACCAACATCTATATTATCCTGACGTCTGAATATACTTTCCTGTTAATTGCAATGGCTGATTGTCCAGTAGTTACTTTGCATCAATACTTGTCTTATTTTTGTTATCACCAAAACTATAAATTTTATCCTTAACAATGCTTATAATCAGTAGGGATATTTGAGGAAGATAAGTGAAGGGAGATAAAGGTGCACAATCAGAAACTACTGCAATTCAAGTGGAAAATAAGACAGATTAAGACTAAATTTCTTGTGAAGCAAAACCAGAGCACGAGGAACAAGAACCAGTTGAGTCGAAAGTTTCCAAAATGAGGCAGTCAACTCGAGAGATAATATCACCAGGTTGGATTTCAGATTATATAACTGAAATAAATATTGCAACTATCTACTAACAGATGATGATGAGTCATCAAGTTTCCAAGACGTCACACTAAGCTCGAATGTTTCCTTGTGGATGACAAAAAATGCAGGTACAAGTGGAGGCTTTAGATAGGAATAAAACTTGGAATCTTGCTACACTACCACAAGGGAGAAAAGCCATCGGTAACACATGGGTTTATAAGATCAAACGTAATGGCAATAACCAAGTGGAGCGATGTCATGCCAGATTAGTGGTGAAATGGTATGCTCAGAAAAAAGGAATTGACTTCTATGAGATTATTTTCTCATGTTGTTAGGCTTAATACAGTTATAGTAGTGTTTGTGTGTGGTGTTTGACCTATATCTAGAACAATTATATGTTAAAACTGTTTTTTTCATAGAGACCTTGAAAAAGAAATCTATATGCTCCAGCCAGAAGATTTGCTAAAAATGGCAAAGAGAACTTAGTTTGCAGGTTGAAAAAAATCTCTGTACGGTCTCAAATAGGCACCAATATGTTGGCACAATAAATTTGATTTATATATCATGAGCCTTGGATACAACAGAGTTATTGCAGACCCTGATATTTCAAGAGGTCCGGTGGAAATGATTATATCATTTAGATGTTGTATATAGACGATATGTTGGTAGTAGACCCCAACAAAGATCGTGTCCAAGAACTAAAGATGCAGTTGTCTAGAGAATTCGATGTGAAGGACTTAGTACCAGCAAATAAGATTCTAGGGATGCAAGTTCATCGAGACAAAAGTAACAGACATATTTAGCTTTCCCAGAAAAGTTATTTGAAGAAAGTCTTGCACCACTTCAACATACAAGAATCTAAGCCAATTTCAACACCTCTTCCTGTTAACTTCAAGTTATCATCTGAAATATGTCCTAGCAATGAAGCAAAGAGGATGAAAATTTCTCGAGTACCATAGGCATCAGCAGTAGGGAGTTTGATGTTTGCTATGATTTGTACTAGACCAGACATTGTACAAGCAGTGAGAGCAGTGAGTCGGTATATGACGAACCCTGGACGAGAGCATAAGCATGGTTAAGAGGATCATTAGATACATTAAAGTTACCTCAAATACTGCATTATATTTTGAAGGATCAGATTTAACACTAAGGGGCTATGTTAATTCAGATTATGCATGTGTTCCTGATAAGAAAAAATTTACTACTGATTAATTACACTTGGAGGAGGCACAGTAAGTTGGATTTCAAAATTATAGATGATTGTGGCGTTATCTACAACAGAGGTGAAATACATGGTATCTACTCAATCCTACAAAGAGTCTATATGGATTCAAAGGTCGTTGGAGGAACTTGGATACAAACAAGCTAGAGAAAATTAATTTGTTTTGTGACAAACAGAGTGTCTTGCATATGGGTGGAAAAAATCCCTAAAATCCCGACCCAACCCGAACCCCGACCCATGCCCGACCCGAAAAACCCGACCTGAATTTTCGGGAAAATCCCATCTCGATAACTATTGGGAATGGGATCGAGTATTTTTTCCTCACCCGATCGGATTTCTGAACCGACCCGAAATATATTAAAATAAGAAAAAATGTTTTATTTTAGAATTTTCCTAGGGTTACTGACACTTTTACACCTTTAGGAATTAGTTTAACAAATTACCATTGATCACCGTGCTACACCCGTTTCAATCTGATTTCGTAGAGCGAGGCTTTCAGCGATATTAGGTGTGGATTTGTGAGTATGGTTAGTTTATGATTCATGGTTTCTGAGCTTCTATTGGGCTGTTTGCTAGCATCTGTTGCTGTGTAATACTATTTTCAGTTTACGTATTTCTCTTATACGTGTTGTGTGATGTTAAAAGATGCTTTTGGTTGCAGTGGATGTGAAAATAGTAATGTTTGGTCTTCAATGGTCTTTCTGCATTTTGTACTACTACCTCTGTTCTCGTTTTATTATGCCCTTCGAACTTTTGATGGGAAAGGATGGTGTGAGCTTTATTTTCTTGCTAATTTAATGCTTTTTGCTTGGAATCAGCTTAGGTAATTGATTTCCGTGGCAACTTAGTGTGGCAGTAAGGTTAATGGCTCTTACTGATCTTTGTGCTATGATATTGTTAGTTCTTGACATATTACTAGTGAGTCTAGTAGAATCCTGGATTCATGTCATCGTCCCTCTGTGAAGGTAAAAAATTTGAAACCTAATTCTAAAAGTTTGGGCTTTTGCTGATTTGATATTGAATAGCAAATTACCTGGTTAATTTAAATTAGCACCTGAATCGTGAGTTTGATAGTTCATTGTAAATTTTTGGGCAATAATTTATAACTATGAAATATGAAAGATAATTAATATGTATAGCTCAACTGTCTGAAGGCGATTGTATGCATGGGTTGGAACGAATTACATTGCTACCAGTATGGGATACATGGTGAGAGGCCGTATAATGACATGTATTCTCTGATTTGTGTATCACACTATCCTTTTTTTACGTAAATGTAAGCAAATACAAAACATTAAATGGTGCACTTTTTCTATTTTAGCATCCTGAATTTTATATCACCCTTGGCCTGGAAAACAATTCTGAATGTTTCATGTAATACTTCTAAACCTAGAATATACTATCGAATCCAGAAGAATACTTCAATTGCTTGTAATAGATTCATAATGTACCTGGAATCTTCTGTTTGTTTTTTGTTCTTTGCTTACACGTTCAACATTTTCTCGCTATCCATTTAGTATTTTTATTTTTGATTCATAATTTCATATTCGAGTTTATGCTTTTCATATTTAAAGTATTCAAGTTGAACATGGATACATCTAGTGGAAGTAACAATCTTCCTTCCACCGCCCAATCTCAATCACTCTCTCCAACCAATACACCAAGGACCCGCGAGAAAGTAGTGGATGTTGCATCGAAAAGAAAAAAAGCAGTGAGGGTGGTCACATGCCAAGAAACTTATCAGGAAAAATGACAAAAATGAGGTCATTGTTGTTGATGCTGTTTGAAATTATTGCAAAATCGAAGTTCCTGTCGATAGCAAGAAACGTGGGAATAATGACATTGATGGGCATGTGAAGAAATGCCCGAAAAATCCTAATAATGCAGTGAAGTCAGGTTCTTTTCAATCGATCTTAACACAATTATCCATGAATAATAATGATTTGATACCACATGTTTTTAGCCAAAAAAGGCTTGAAGATAAGGTTGTTGCCTTTGTTGTTAAAGATGAGATGTCGTTTAGGATAGTGGAAGGGGCATGATTTGTAGAGATGATGAATGAAGCTCAACCTCGATTCAAGATACCTAATAGAAAGAAAATATGGGACTTATATGCAATGGAGGTGGCTAAGATAAAGAATGTCATTGTTGATCAAAGGGTAAGTATACCGACTGATACTTGGACATCAATTCAGAATATTAATTATATGGTAATCACTGTTCATTTTTTGGACGATGATTGGAAATTGCATAAGAGAATTATAAATTTCACAAGATCATCTCTCACAAAGGAGACGACATCGAAAATATTTTAGAAACATGTTTGAGTGTCTGTGGAATAGATAAAGTTTTCACTATAACAGTTGATAATGCTAGCACGAATGATAAAAGCGGTGGAGTACATGGGAAAGAGGCTAAAGGAAATGAGAACTTTATTACTTGATGGTAAGTACTTCCATTTGAGATGTTGCTGTCATATCATAAATTTAATTGTTAAGAGCGGGTTGAAGTTTCCTAATGAGTCAGTTGAGTTTATAACAAACTGTGTGAAGTACATTCACTCTTCTGGGGCAAGATTGGACCAATTTAGAGAGTGTGCTATCTTATTGAGGATGGATAAAACGTCAATTGTTCCCATGGATGTGCCTACGAGGTGGAATTCCACTTATACAATGCTTGTTGTTGCATGAAAGTTTAAGAAAGTGTTTGTTAGGATGACAGAGAATGAACAATCTGTTGCATACTTTGAGGAGGTTGATGGCTCAGAGAAGAAAAAGAGAGTAGGGCTTCCCCTGGAACAAGATTGGGAGAAGGCACAAGTGTTTGTCAATTTTCTCAAGAGGTTTCATGACACTACTTTACAACTTAGTGCTAGCAAGACAATCACATCAACCATTATTTGGAAGAAATAGTTTCAATGAAGATAGTCATTGACGAGACAATGCTTGACACTATAGATCCTTCGTTGCAAGAAGTTGCTAAAAGAATGGAGAGTAAGTTCAGGAAGTATTGGGGTGATCTTGAGAGGGTGAACAACCTAAGTCACATTCTAGATCCTCGTTACAACCTTCAAATGATTGCAATCCATCTGGGGGATGAAATTCGATGATACTAAAATACAATCATTTGCCGTGGATTTAAAGAATTGTCTAGTGGAGTTGGATCATGCCTATAGAGCGAATTTTTCTTTGGATACTTTACGACGGATTGACGATGGTGACGTGGACAAAGAGTTGATGGAGATGTATAAGAACGATCCACTCAAATTGAATTATCGTCTCAAAATGTCTCATATAAGAACTCAAAATCAAGTAGAAATATCCAATGAAGTTGGCAAGTATTTGTCGGATCCTTTTGTGAAATGGAGCTCAAGCTTCAATGTTTTGGAGTGGTGGAAAGGGAATATTACGACATTTCCAGTCTTTTCAAATATTGCCAAGGACATTTTTGCTATTCCTTCATCTGTTGTTGCTAGTGAGAATGTTTTAGTCTTGGGAGGAGAATCGTGGATCCATTAGAGCACCACTGCATCCCAAAATGGTGGAGACACTTGTGTGTACTAGTGACTGACTTAGAGGTGAACAAATTAATTTATACAAGGAGACCACGAAAAAAAAATTCAATTTTTATACAGATTGTGAAGAGGTTGTAGCAAGTATGTCAATATTGAACTTGTTTAATATTTGCTATGCATATTTTTGAATTTTTTTATGTTATTCTTTTTGTGTCAAAATAGAATTTAGTTTCTACAATATGATTTTTTTTAACAAAAATGCATATATTTTATTTAGTTATTGATGTTCATGGAGAGGAATATAGTTCAGTAATTTAGGAGTTGGGTAAGTTGGTGCAATTATGCTTGATATTTTTTTTAGTTTATATAATGGTAAGTTAGTGTTTGTATATTCGTAGTTTTACTTCTGTAAAGTATTCTTATATAACACATGTTGGTTAATAGTACCCATATATTGAATTAACTGAACAAGTAGATACAAAAGGGATTCAACTACAAATTGCAGGACGTATTGAAAAAGAAATTGCACGTGTCGCATGGATTAGAGAAGGTAGGGTTTACATGCACATGACAAAGTAATACATCTTCTCAAGTATTTTAGGAAGTATCCTTATATAACATATTATTTCTGTTTTGTATTTAATTACTTAGTGGATTAACTAAGAAATCGCGTCACTTGTTTCATATATTAAGTAATTTTTAATGCTTATATATCATTCCACATGTACTTGTACTTGTCCTTATTCGGATATTCCTTCATAACCGTTCGGGATCCGAATATTCGGGTTTCGACACTTTTGGGTACGAGATCGGGTTATAAAATAGATTCCCAATATTTATAGGGGAAGTAGGTTACTGGACGGGATCCTACCCAATCTCATCCCTAGTCTTGCATATTAAGAAATTCAGCCTTTCATTCCATGACTAAATACATTGAAGTACAATTTTAATTTGTTCGGGAAGTAGTAGAGAAAGAAAGTGCGGATATGTAGAAAATTCATACGAATGATAACATGATTGATTATCTGTCTAAGCTAGTGAATAATAATAAATTCGAGTGGTGTGGATCATCATGTGCCCTAACAGAAATGTAAGCAGTAGAGAACAGCGAGATTGAAAAGATGTTGCTTGATTCTCAATCAAATCTCCAAGTAGGAGAAATGTCGGCAAATAATTGAAGAGTTAACATAACAAATGTTCTTTTTAAGATGTCAACAAAATGCAGACACGTAGAATATATATATATATATATATATATATATATATATGAATATTTTATAATATTTGTGAGATATGTTTCTCTTGTATGAAGAAAGTGTCTCTTTAAAAACACAGTGAGATAATTCTCAAAATATTATTAAATTTTTATCTAACCCATTTTTTTATCCTACTAATTTTTGGGGTTTTTCCACGTAAAAGATTTCGGTGTTTTTTTTATTTTCTAATTTAAGTTTTCTATCTCGAGTTTCCTTAGCTAGGACTAACAAAAGGCGTCGGCAACAATGCTAGGTCATTTTCTACAAATCTCAGTATAGTCAATTTTAAATCATTTCATTTGATTTTCTAGATTTTAATGTCTCCTTCATTCCAAGATTCCAGCACTTCATTCGTATATTTTCAATTCATCTAAATTCTTACAATTCATTGAAAATAAAACATGTTGGAAATTTATTTCTACAATTTCAATATTAGTTTCTTGTTTTGGGTTATATTTTTTTAGAGGAGATTGGAACTAAACATAATTTTGTAACCAACTTCAATTAATTTATTAAAAGTAGTTTTTACAATCTTTTACATGATCGATGGTTGAGCACCTAACACATCCCGCATACCAGCAAATTTACAAATACTGATATTTATCATATGTTACTTTCAGTTTCAAGCTCATTTTGTTATGTGTTTATTTAAGATAAGTATCATAAACATAAAAATATATAATTAGAAATACATGATATCGATGAGTCAGTTCTCGTCAATAATTAATAATTGATATTTTAATTATGTTATACGTGTTTTATTTACAAAATATCTCCGGGGTTTTGTTTTTCTAAAACCTAAAATTTGTCATAAAGACTCTGTGTGTGCCAGTTTTTGGAGCTATTACATAATTAATGTTTATTTATATATATTTTATTTATTTCTGTGTACAAAGTCACATGTAATTTAGAAAGCCATATAACATTTTACACATCTTGGTTATGTGCATGCAGTAACGAGGAAATAAAAATATTTGGGTTTTAATAATTAATTTGTGTTGTATTTCTAATGTTGTGAATTTATTAACTCTAATTATAATCTGAACTCTTGGTATTTCAAAAGAGATTTTCAAATATAAATGATAACCAAGTTAAGTTGTCATTGACTTAAAACACAATATCAACCGATAGTGGGTCATGATCTAATCAGAGCACACTTAAAAAAGCGTTCTAATTACTAAAACCGGTCAAATCCGGTAAAAAAAAAAATCAATCCGATCAATCTTACCAATCCGGTCCCTGTTTTTCTTTTTTGTTATAAATTTAATTCTTTTAAAAGTTTTTAACAATATTAGAATTAATTTGTGATATATATAGAATAGAACATACATATAATCATATATATATATATATATATATATAGTATTTCTACAATAATCATTAATTATGAACCTTAAAGTGAAGAGACTCTCGACCAACGAACACACGAACCACGTCATACTGAACACATATCAGTCTCGACCCACACATTCAAATCACTCAATTAAACAACTCGACACATGAAATTTCGAAAACAATAACATAAACTCAAAGATTTTAGCTTATTTACCATATGATTATTCCCGAATGTTCGTTCTTGTGGTTCAATGTTCACTTCTGGGTTCATCTGACTTTCACCATATTACAATCTCAATCAATGAACAATCGACGATGCGATTATTTTGATTTTTGGTTGGGTTTTCCCACAGGCTTGGGTTTCGTTTTGAGTGAAGGGAAATGAAATGAAATGAAGAAGATCAAAGTTCGTTTATGGGACTTTTGGAATATCATAAAATCGTTTCATTTTCTTCATTTTTAAATTTGTTGGTATAAGTTACTAATTGGTTTTAAAGTCTAATCGATGATAATTAGATTTATTATCGGTTACGTTATAATTCTTTAAGGGTAAGACGGTAAAAAAAAAAAAAAGGGCTAATCCCTTTCATTGAATTAATCTGTGCATGGATCCCATTTTCCTAATTTTCCCTGACCGGTGTGTCTAAACATTTCCCATTATTCCAACGTGATTCGTTTTGAAAAATGTATGCACGTTTTAGTCAAGAAAATAAGAAACAATAGAACGGATCTCTCGCCGTTCCTCTCTCTTTCTCTTGAATATTTTTCATTGAACCTTTTGATCGGAGGTTAGATTCTCATTTGATCTCAGTTCAATCGGAACGGCCACGATGAGTGATCTGTTTGACGGTTACGAGCGCCAATACTGCGAGCTCTCCGCTAATTTATCCAAGAAATGCTCGTCGGCCAGCCTTGTGGATGGAGGTTAGCTCCAATCCCTTCGTCGAATTTTTTTTGGAAATCATGTCATTTTTTTGTTTAACTAAATTCATGACATCGTAATCTGAAAACATGATATCTTGGCAGAACGAAAGAAGCAAAAGATTTCTGAAATAAAAGCGGGACTTGACGATGCAGATTCTTTGGTACGAAGCGATTAGTTCGACAAATTATTTTATGTTCTTGGAGGCTTCTCCATCCCTAATTTGGCTCATGATCTTACAGATTCGGAAGATGGATCTTGAGGCCCGCGTTTTACAACCAAACGTCAAGGCAGTGCTTCTTGCCAAGCTGAGAGAATTTAAATCTGACCTCAACAATTTGAAAAGTGCAGTAAAGCGAATTGAATCGACTAACTTAAACCAGGCTGCACGGGATGAGTTGCTGGAGGCAGGAATGGCCGATACTTTGAAAGTATGTATATACATTATAGGAGATCAAAGCTAAATTTCTCTCTTCATTTTCCCATCACAGCTCTTTATTGTTTGGTTCTATGTCTTTCGCTGCATCATTTATTGAGTGAAGCGTCTCTTTACCTCACCTTGGTTACTCACGTCTCTCAAATTCTTCGAGTTTGTGCTCAACTAAGCTACTTGGCCTTTACATTACTATTTCTAAGTACTTTGGGAACTATCTGATGCATGATGGCCAACATATGTTCCCCCCATAATGGAGCTCTCTGTTTGATTTCCGGTCTCACTGTGGCCATAACTGCACCTCCCTCAACGTAATAGAAAACCAATCCTTGATTTTAACAAGTTTTAACAGGTTCAAGCTGTTCTCTTTCAGGCATCTGCGAATCAAAAGGAGAGATTGCTAATGTCAACTGAAAGATTGAACACCTCTAGCAACAGGATCAGAGAAAGTAGAAAGGTCATGCTGGAGACTGAGGAACTTGGTGTGTCACTCCTTCAAGATTTGCACCAGCAGCGACAGTCTCTCCTTCGTGCTAATGACACGGTATTAGCCATTCATCATCTAATGCTACATTGCAGCTTTTTGATGCATTCAGTCTAAGGAGCCGCACCTTTCTTTTTAAAACTTTAAGAAATTTTAAAAATGGTTAAAACTGAAACACTAAACAAGTTATGCTTCTATGATTAAGTCTTGTCACCTGCTGTATGTATTCTTGTTTTCGAAAGTGTCACCTAAAGACCTCAGGGAGTAGAATCAAAGTGATAGGAACTGTTGAGAGTAATTACAGTGTTGAATTTGTTTAATGCAATCATGTGCGTAGCGTTCCTGATCATGCACTTAATTCTGTTCCAGTTGTATGGCGTGGACGACAACATAAGCAGGAGCAAGAAAATCATGACTTCCATATCCAAGAGGATGGACAGAAACAAGTGGATTATCGGTTTAATAGTCACAATACTTGTTATTGTCATCGCTGTGATCTTGTGTTTCAAACTTTCCAATTAACCAAGACGATCTATTTTAAGGTTTGGAAGTTCATATGTGAGTGTCTTGTTGTGTGTCTTGTCTGATCGAGGTTCCATTCGATGGTTACAAATTAGTGTACTTGGATCAATGTTGTGCAGTCGGCTATTAGATTTTTCCGAACAAATTGCAGCGCGAATTACATTCCTTTGTGAACTTGAGGATTATGACGGTACTTGATGAAGCTACAGGTTTTGTATATTTTAAATCAGCAGTTCCCACGAATGCAAGGAAAAATCGAGTCCTTCACAAACTTTTGTGTGAAAAACACGAGCATGTAATTGAATGTTCGATTTCAATCACAAGTTACCTAGTCGAAATTCCACGCTCATGTCCGGTGGATTTGATTGAAAAACTCCAATGGACGAGTAGAAAAGAGAAAACGCACAAGCTAAACTACAACCATGAAATACAGTTGATTCTACCTTGGCAAGAAGCACAACATATACAAATATTGTAGTGAACCCTCACAACCATGAAATACAGTTGATTCTACATTGGAAAGAAGTACATGTACAAGAAATTATAGGGAAGCCTCACCCCATGGAATGCTAGAGCACATATGTATAAGATGTTTAATTAATCTCATCTCACATACACTAAGCTGAATATGGTATGCTTACAGCCATCCTCTGGGCTAGCTTGAAGCATCTCAGCTCCCATGCCCTAAGCAGAATATGGTAGCCTTACAGCCATCCTCTGGGCCAGCCAAGGTCTCTGTGGATCAGGGTCGACAAAACTATGCGCAAGAAACTGCTCAGCTTCCTCATCTATTAATTCTCTCGCCCAAGTTACTCGCTTGGAAGGACAACTACCTGGCCCAAAGCACCTGAAACAGACTCAACCTTACACCATAGTTGTGTAAATGACACAAAACAAGGTATCATAGCTTGAAAGGGCCACTCAGAAATTTCAAGGAATACAACAATAAAAGTCACTTAAAAACCCGTTGCATTTGGCTGCATATTATGGAGAGGTTTTTCTGTATTGAAACAATTGAGTCATGTCTTATCATCAATTATACTAATGACAGGTGATTGAATCTGTGCGCTGGTGTGGAGGGTGCAAAGTTACGTCATTTTGTCGCTCTGTTTCTGCATAGCAATAAATATGTGATTAAAAAATTTTGAATGATGGGGATGACCCTGGGCAGCATCCCTCTAGCTCGGTTGCTGGTTTGGTACTGTATCACTGCATGGGTCTAGAAGAAATCTTTTCAACTTTCTTAAGCAGATCTTTGTGGTAGGTTGAATTCTAGGAAACTTACTTGTACTCATAGAAGCAAGCACTTCGTTCATTCTCAGTCTTCCCCCAATTATTCCAGCCGACGTGTTTAACACAATCTTCCATGTATGTATAGGCAAAGACCACCCTACCAAATGGCCCCCAAGGTCGTCCAAGATAGGTGTACTGTGCTTTTCCATTACTAGTAATGACACATCTGCATTTACGAAGACAAAATAGGTAATTTTTGTTCATTTTACGTTAAAAACACAGACTCGATGTTAAAAGGCTACAAACCTTAAAAATACGTAGCCAGTCGTCTCTTGGGACGATTTTCTGCTTTGAGCGGTTATATAACCAGGAGACTTACAGTGGATGTGACAGTGCTCCAAAAGAGCAGTGCTATTACCAAAAATAAAGTCTACACTTCCTTCGATATAGCAATTACTCAAATACTGCTTACCATAGTGCAAATAGAGAGTATCCTGCATGCATTTGAAAGCTTGTAGGAATTGAAAGACCTATATTCTCATCAATTCAAATATAATCTGTTCCTCCACATTTCCTTAATTGTTACTCTATCTAATAATATAATAAATTTACTTGTGCAATGAATGATGGCAGAATTTGAAGGTTAAGCAGTCCTTTTACAGAACTGTCACTCAACTTAAAGGATCAGTGCTACACAAAATTAAAAGATGAATAGAGAACAGTGATATTAGTGGATGCATTATGACAACAATTAAAGATCAAAGCTCTTCTACTTCTTGTCCAACTTCTTTAGTTCTTTACCAACAAATTTTAAAGACGTTGAATGCCAGATCCTGTGAAAAAATAAAGACTTTTCTCCAATAAACCATTTGAAAAAGATTGAAACCATAGGTTTTAGGATTTCCGAAGGGAAGGGAGCTGTAGCAATTTGGTGGAGGATACTGATATTTATATGAACGCATAGACAACTTCAGATCATCATCTAATAAAAGCCACGCGCACCTGCCAGCCAAGAAATCTGCAATTGTAAAAAGCACATCGATCTGCGGTCACTCGGATTGCCACAGCCTGCCCTGAACCCTTGACAAACGATACAACAGATGAATAGAATGCTAGATTTCAGATCTTTGCAAAGATAACCAGGTAAGAACAAGTACGATCAATCAGTTTATCACTTCGCAACCGGCAAGAACATGTATGAACATATTGGCAAAAATCTTACAGAAACTGAATGTCAAAAATAAAATCTTTGAACACAAATAGCATCACAGTGAAAACACCAAAATCATTGAAATGTTGGGTTTACTCGGAATAAAAAGAACAAGTTGCAAAATGGAAAATCTTATTCTCACCTCGGGAGCTGAATTCTCAAAAGCAATATTCTCGGCAATAAAATCCTCCCCCTCAACAATCGTGCTCCCACACCCGAACGTCCCGGTCCCAATCACACGCGCCGCCTGGTGGTGATCGATTCTCGTGGCCGTGTTGTTCCACGTCAGCATCGTCTCCTCGGGACGCATTCCGGCGAGTGTGATGAAATTCTTAGTCTTGGGCACGTAAATAGGCTGCCTGTAAACGCCGGGCGCCACACGAATCACCGTCCGACAGGTATTGCCCAGAGGCACGACGTCTATGGCCTCCTGCACAGTACGATAATCGGCGGAGCCATCTTGCGACACAGTAATTATCCTAGAACCCATGTACGGCGGCGAGCAGCTGCAGCTATCCCTGTCTTTTACCCGGCCAACTGAAGTTAACTGTTGGGATCAAGAAAGATAGAAGTTTGTGTATTGGGTGTTGGACTATAGTGAGATCTAGGAAAGTTGAGAAGATAGATGGGTGTCACGGAAATTTCTTATATGGCACTGATTCTTTGGCACACATGTACACCTTCATAACTTCGCGTTCATACAAAAATAATATCCCGAATAATTTATGGCTAAATTAATTAATTCAAATTTCTGAATTTAGGTTTCTTTTCTTAACTAGTATATACGTATTAACTAATTTATTAGATATCTTTTCATCTCTTTAAAGAAAAAGTGAATCAAATACTATGAAATAAAAGTAAAGCCCGAAATAAATAAATAAATCCTTTAAGGTACATAACTTGGTCTCATGCATATGTAAAAGAAAACAAACGAAAGGTTCATGCTTCATTATTAAAGTAGTAAGAATGAAATCAAAGGGCATTAATTAATTTAAATGTACGTGTGTAAAAACCATTTTGCACCAGTGTATTTCTCAATTAGATGTGTTCTTATTCTACAAAATTTAAGTGTCCAGATTGCATGCATACAAAATTTAAGTGTCCAGATTGCATGCGTACTTCAATATTAAACCATATTGTGAAAACATGTAGGCTGCGTTTGGTAGGCCTGATTAGCCTAGGATTGAGAAATAGTCCCACGTTTGGTTCGTTTTTAACGCAATTTTAGCAATCCTCTCGGCCCGTGATAAGTGTACATTTCAGCCTTATACTTGTGATATGTAATCCCGTCAAAATAGATGGTATACCTAGTCCCGTCTGTACTGCTATCAAATAATTACCATTTTACCCTGTGCTCAAATCTATGCTCTTGTTCCATATTAGTTCCATTTTTCATTTGGCGGTTGCCCATAAACAGTGCGCCGAGGCGGCGGTAATATCGGTGTTGGTCGTGGTGATGATGGTGGGAACGGTGGCGGTGGCCGGTGGAGTGGAGGTGGGAAGTCAGATGAGTCCAAGTCTTCGTGGGATGGATTTGGACCTATCGGGGCTTTCATAAATGGATGGAGGTCGAGGGTTTCTGCTGACCCTCAATTCCCTTTCAAAGTTCTCATGGAAGAATTGGTCGGTGTTAGTGCTTGTGTTCTTGGAGATATGGCATCACGCCCTAACTTTGGGCTCAATGAACTTGATTTTGTGTTTTCGACGCTCGTCGTTGGTTCCATACTGAACTGTGTACTCATGTATATCTTGGCACCTACCATGGCTTCTTCAAGCCAGAATCTTCTCGGAATTTTCGCGAGTTCACCTGCTAGCCATATGTTCGAACCAGGACCTTATAGTCTGTTGAGTAGGCTTGGCACTTTCGTTTACAAAGGAACTCTGTTTGCTGCTGTTGGGTTTGCAGCTGGACTTTTTGGGACTGCTATTTCCAATAAATTACAAAGAAATGGTTTTAGGGTTATTTTGGTCCAAAAAATTAATATCACATTTTAATCCTTTCACATAAACATGAACCAAACAAAACATGTCATACAAAATATCCTCAAATATTTATAACTTATCATTCAAAGTTAATATTCATTAATAATCTCATTCTACATATCAAGTGAAGCCGTAGGGAATTCTAGGCTGGTTCCCAGTTCCGACCATCCAGGTTCGGGTCACATAATCTCGAAACTTGGCCCGTAATCATGAGTAGCGGCCGATTTTCGAAACCGATGAGCCCGGGTCTGGTTTCAGGCCCGAGTTTTTTTTAAGAAAATATTAATTCAAAAAGCTGGAAAAATCGTTTGACCCACGTGGCCTCGGGCTGGGCCAAGTCAATCTGACGGTTCGAACTGTACACAATGGTGCCTTTTATTTGATAAAAATAAAACGAATAAACCGTCGGGTTCAAGTCGGATCCGATTCGTCAACTAATTTTATCAGAATTACCTGGAGCCACCTGTATATTAACGAATACGTACCGGTTCTGAGTCAAACTTATTGACCAGAATTAACCGGCCCGAAAATACTATAGATCAAGTCGGGAATCCATTTTCGGGTCAATCCGGCCCGTTGCCAGCTCTACATGTAATTAATGTATTGGCACATAATTTATTATTTTCATTATCTTCTTAACAATATACAATATTCTATTGTAATGAAAACAATGTATATTTATCATGATGAGGATGTATACGATACACGTGTTCGATCACCACCGTCCATGTCAATCATCACATCTCGTTGGCTAGCGATCAACTAGTAACAATTTTCTAAAATAAAAAAGTGTAATATCAACATTTTTTAAGTGTTATGGAAATTCCGAGCAAAATTAATTATTCCGAATTCATTTTATCAATTGAATTCAATAAAGTTTCAACTTTCATGTGAATATTTCAATACTTTTCTTAAATATATTTGACCTGTTTATTTTAAAAAACTATTTGGATACGATATCATCTCTAAAATTGCTCTATACTACATTTTCATTAGTTTATATAAAAGCTGGATCTTATTTATACAAGTGAATATTATTTTAATTAGATCTTAAAATTTATTGAATAGCTAAATATTATTAGAACAAACTATTTCTATAAATTGTCAGAATTTATTAGTTAACATATTTTTGTATAACATGTATATCTGAATCAAGTAACTACATTGACCGAAAATATTAAGGAAAACTATCCAATCAAACAAATAATATTTTTACTCGAAATATCACTTTATTTCTTTGGATATTCAATTATATTTGAGAATTAATTAATTGAAATAAAAGATTCAAAACTAGTTGCGTAGGAGGCCACCCGCCCAGCAGCCTGCTCCAAAGTCCAAACCACCAAATAATAATAATTACTCAAACTAATTAAAAAATCTTATACGTGTCATATTATATTCTAATTTCTACATTTACTCGGAAAAGAAATCAACCAAGTTTCCGTAAATCACCATGTCTTACCTCCCTCTCGGCCACCACGTCGCCGCCGGCGAGATCGACCACTTCGAAGACTGCGATCCCTCCCATTACGCTGGAGGATACGACATCGACTTGACCTACGGCCACAGCCTCCCTCCCTCCTATGAGACCTGTTACCCTCGTAAAACCTCAGCTTCCGACCATCCACTGTTCGCCTCCCACACCAAACCTGATGCTGCTGAAGCTCCGGGTAGAGAATTCAATAGCTATCCCCGACCCGGGCATCCTGCGACTGCTGATGGGCGTGTCTACGGCGGACCAAAGCCCAATTACGGGTTTCAACCTGGTTGCGGAGCCTCCGGGCATGCGAGTCCGGAACCTGGGTATGGATCCGGTTATAGCATGAATCCGCCCAGCTCGGAATTTGGATCTTCACATGGAAGGAGCTATGAATACGAGAACCCCAGAAGAAAACCCGATTATGGAGAATTCGGATACCGTCCGGGTATGGGGAAGCTTGTATCCGATTTTGGTGGGTCCAGACACGGCTCCGGCCACGGTGGCTGGCCTGAGAAACCCAGTTACCCGAGGCCCAGCTATCCGGAGCCAAATTGCCCGATTCCGAGCTATCCGGAGCCAAGCTACCCGCGGAACTATCCGGAGCCAAGCTACCCGCCGAACTATCCGGAGCTAAGCTACCCGCACGGTTATGGCCCCCAGAGCTATGTCAGTGTCTCTGTTTTCCAAAATTTTCCGACACTGCTTAAAATTTTTTTCTTATAAAATTATCTGTTTACGTTATATATTTTATAAGTTTTGTAAAGTATAATTTCTGTTTTATCCTTCAAATTTCTGTATTATTGCGAATTTTTTTATGCTCCCCCCACGCTTATTATGATACACTGGATGTTAAGTTAGGTCATTCTGACATTTCAGGAACGTGAGATTTCCGACTATGAAGAGCGGAAGCACCACCACTCGCACGGCCGTGGCCACCATTACCGCCGCCAGTAGCACCGCCTCAAGCGTCATGCCAATTTAAGATGATGCCGGCTGCCTCTTCTCGGTTGGCTAAATCTTTATACTGTTTCATCTGAATCTTTATTTCTTCTCTACAACGACTACACACGTGCATATATGATATATGCGTGTATATATTTGATGTATGAGTTGATTGGAATAAATATGTGAAAATGCCGTTTCTTTTTTTATTCTTATTATGAATTATATCAAATTTGGAAGTCTAGGAATTAGTCAAATTGGATTTCTAAATATTAAATTATGATTAAATATTTTTATTATTTTAATCATTTCATTTATCTATAAATAGGATGGTAATTTTCATTGTAAATACACACAAAAATATACAAGTTCTCTCTAATTTTAATTCGCTCTAAATTAAGGAAATTATAGAGAAATAATAATTTCCTATTAACATAAAATTAAGGGTTCATTTGGAGCAATTAAGAAGCAATTAAGGAGATATTCAAGGCTATTATCAAGGTAATTATTTAATTTAGTTTGTTAATGTTTCTTTTAATTTATAACACGTTATCAGCACGATCACTCGATTGTTTTTATATATTTCATTGTATAATATCATGTTATTATATAAAAGGAGTCACTGACACCTCATTATAATAACGTGATATGATTTACTAATTTCTATCGTTTATTATTATACTATAATATCATGTTATTATATAAAAGGAGGCATTGACACCTAATTATAATAACGTGATATGATTTACAAATTTCTCTATCGTTTATTATTATACTTCTGTATAATATCATGTTATTATATAAAAGGAGTAACTGACACCTCATTATAATAACGTGATATGATTTACAAAATTATATTGTTCATTCTTATATAATTTATGTATAATATCATATTATATAAAGAAGGCTATGCCACCTCAAAATAATAATGTGATGTGATATACAAAATTATTTAACTATGATTACGATTATATGCATTATATTATAACCATATGTGTTTAAAATTATTGTATTTTATCTTTCGATAATAAACGATCATAAAACAGATATATATTAATGACTCGTAACGGTATAAACGGCTAGATTTTATTCTATAAATATGATGTTTTCTAAAACATTCATTCATTCCTCTATTGTTATTTTCCATCAAATTTATCTCTACAAACTTTATTTTTTTCGAACTACAAAAGGGAAGAAGAGTATGATGATTCATCCAAGGATAATTTTTATAAGTATTTTGATCATTATACTCACTAACCTTGTATTTATCGGCGACTATCCGTCTCGCATTTTTTCGTTATTTCTAAACAGGTGTTGTTTTTAAAATCAAAAGACCAGACCACTGACCAGCTGATTAAGCTTTTAAAACGTTTACAAAATGACAAATCTTGTACTGTCAACCGGATAAGGAGTGATAGAGGTACTTAGTTTTAAATCATAAGCTATCATCTTATCTGGAAGACAGTGGAATAAAGCATGAAAATTCAGCAGCTAGAACTCCTCAGCAGAACGGGTTAGCTGAGAGTAACTGCTGCTACTGTTATACTCCCACACTCGAAGAGAGTCCTACTGCCGGCGAATCTAGAGAGTGAAGTGAGCCTCCGGTAGGCAAGTCACAGAATCTCTATCTCTAGAACCTATTAGTTTTGAAGACTTTTCCTAAGGCATTAAAAGATGCTGCTCGATCTATGATTGCATATTCTGATATTTCTCAAAAATTCTGGGCAGAAGCAGTTAACACAGCCTGCTACACTCAAAACTGATCTATGATTAACAAGACTCATGGAGTTAACCCATATGAGATCTGCAGTGGCAAGAAACCTGATATATCTTATTTTAGGGTGTTTGGGTGCAGATGTTTCATTCACAACAACGGCAAAAAGCACTTAACAGCTTTCTATGCTAAATCTGATGCAGGATTGTTTCGATACTTAGCCATGAGCAAAGCGTATCGAGTATTTAACACCGGAGCTTGACGGTTGAAGAATCAGCTCACGTGGTATACGACGAAACCAGCTTTCGATCTAACTCAGCTGCGAGCCTTAATGGTCTGTGCACACGTCTAAAGTCAACCAGCTTAGAAGAATCAAGTGATGACGTGCCACAGATACGACATTCAGCTGAGATACAACCAGCTCTGGATACACCGCACGATAATGCACAAGTAGATCTGACAGATAACATTGAAGTCATTGATTTGACTAACGTTGACCCTGTACAGGAACAGATCTCAACTAGTGTGCCAACTGCTGGTGATGAAGCAACAAATGTACAAGATAATTCTTATCAATCGGTATCCAGACCAGCTTCGGATACTCAAGCCATCAACAAAAATTATCTATTGGTATCTGATCCAAATCTGGAACCACAATCTCATCAATTGGTATCTGGTTCAAATCTGGAACAACATCCATATCAATTGGTATCAGAAGAAGCCAACCAACCAAACATTCAAGCAGGACAGGGAGCAAATCCAATTGGATCTGATCTTTGGTGGAATAGAACTCATCCACCAGAGCAAATAATAGATAACATTCACTCTCCTGTTCGCACACGAGGCCAGCTAATGCATGAGTACTTCAATTCAGCATTCATATCGCATATAGAACCAAAGATGATAGAAGAAGCCTTAGCAGACCCCAGCTGGATAGATGCTATGCAAGACAAACTTAGCCAATTTAAGAGAAATAATGTATGACAACTAGTTCCTAGACCTACTAATCATTCAGACTAAATGGGTCTTTAGGGAACAAGCTGAATGAGGATGGTGTAGTAATTAGAAACAAGGCTAGACTGGTAGCTCAGGGCTTTAGACAACTAGAAGGGATTTCGATGAGACCTTTGCTCCAGTAGCTAGACTAGAAGTCTGTTAGGATCAAGCGCTTACCACTAGGCCAAAAACTATAGTTGTTAGTCAAGGCACAACTTTATTTTCTTATAATTTGGCAGCACAGAGTGCACCTATTGTGTGCGTTAGGGTTGGGTTGTTAGGCCCATGAGTCAGGGGAGGTGCGTGTCTAACTGCTGGTGCTGTTCAATTCCCTTAGAGATCAGTCTTACCCTCCCCTACCGTCGGACCTATCCCCAACAGAGATAGTATTACCCGTTAAGATCTGGCATCACACTTTTACAGCCGACATGGCCAACCAGATCAAGCGGCGCAACATCAGCAGCTTGACGTACGAGAACTTCCCAGGAGGTCACCCATCCCAGCACTGCTCTCACCCATGCACGCTTAACTCAACAATCCCCCCCCAAGAAGTATAGAAAATGCTTCTTGGGAGACTCAAACCACTGACCTCGCTCTGATACCAATTGTTAGGATCAAGCGCTTACCACTAGGCCAAAAGCTATAGCTGTTAGTCAAGGCGCAACTTTATTTCCTTATAATGTGGCAGCACAGAGTGCACCTATTGTGTGCGTTAGGATTGGGCTGTTAGGCCCATGAGTCAGGGGAGGTGCGTGTCTAACTGCTGGTGCTGTCTCAATTCCCTTAGAGATCAGTCTTACCCTTCCCCTACCGTCGGCCCTATCCCCAGCAGAGATAGTATTACCCGTTAAGATCTGGCATCACACTTTTATAGCCCACATGACCAACAAATCAAGCGACGCAACATTAGCAGCTTGACGTACGAGAACTTCCCAGGAGGTCACCCATCACAGCACTGCTCTCACCCATGCACGCTTAACTCAACAAAGTCATTCGCATGTTTCTTGCATATGCTGCATATAAAGACTTCAAGGTCTTTTAAATGGATGTGAAGAGTGTCTTTCTTAATGACATCTTAACTGAGGAAGTGTATGTTGCACAACCTCCTGGCTTCGTGAATCATACATATCCAGGGCACGTATATAAATTGGATAAAGCTCTATATGGGTTGAAGCAAGCACCCAGAGCTTGGTATGACACACTATCTAAATTTCTTCTTGAGCATGACTTTGTGACAGGCACTGTCGGTAAGACATTATTTAAATTTGTTAAGAATGATCATGTCCTGTTGGTGCAGATATATGTTGATGATATAACTTTTGGGTCAACTAACCCCAAACTGTGCCAAAATTTCTCTAAGTTGATGCAGGACAAATTCGAAATGATCATGATGGGAGAGCTTACGTTCTTTTTGGGATTACAAGTGAGACAGCTTGACAATGAGATCTTCATTAATCAAGCGAAATACACGAAAGAACTGAATAAATTTGGCATGGATAATTGCTCAGCAGCAGCGACCCCAATGTTCTCTTCAATCAAATTGGATAAAGATGAAGCTGGAACTGCCATTGAGGTTTCTTTACATCGCGGTATTATTGGCTCTTTGCTATACCTAACTGCTAGCAGACCAGACATCATGTTTGCTGTCTGTATGTGTGCTAGATTTCAGACAGAGCCAAAACAATCGCAGTATATTGCACTGAAAATACTTTTAAAGTATTTAAAAGGACATGTGGGTCTTTGGTATCCCAAATACTCCAGCTTTCAACTAATCGGTTACAGTGATGCAGACTACGCATGATGTAGAGTTGATCGTCGAAGCACAAGTGGTCAATTCTTGGGAGATCGACTGATTTCCTGGTTTAATAGAAAAAGCAGACTTCAATTGCTACGTCCACAGCTGAAGCAGAGTACTTAGCGACTGGAAACTGCTGTGCTCAGATCTTATGATTCAACACCAGCTCAAGGACTGCAGCATTGATGCTTCTGAAGCGTCTATCTTATGTGACAATACCAGTGTCATCGCAATTATTCAGAATCCTGTGCTGCACTCCAGAAAAAAGCATATCGACATCAGGCATCATTTCATAAGAGATCACGTGCTCAAGAAAGACGTCCGGCTGGAGTATGTGTCGACAGATCAGCAAGTTGCTGATATCTTTACAAAGCCTCTACCAGACGCTAAGTTTTCGTATTTTCGAAACATTCTTGGTATCTTAGAATTGTCTTCATCTGTCTTTGTGCTAACAAATTGCAGCTAGAACAACTTTTGTTTACTTCAGATCTGGGTCTACTGTTCAGGGGAACGAGAAGTACTCCAGATTTGGTAACCTATTGCGTTGGAAGAACCTCAGCTTCAGGGGGAATAACAGATCTGAGTTAATAAGTGCTGAGTCAGCTAAATGCGTGAGATCTGAATTTATTCAGCTTTCTTATATACAGTTGATACTTATCTGTGATCAGATCTGAAAGTACCCTGGCTGGAACATTAAACAGATCTTAGGCTGTGACGTAATGATAAAATGGCGCTCGTTTTTACTTTTTACCCCTTGCGGTTAAAATTCAAAATCTTTTCAA
The DNA here is from genome assembly GCA_001598015.1 of Dorcoceras hygrometricum. NCBI lineage: Eukaryota > Viridiplantae > Streptophyta > Magnoliopsida > Lamiales > Gesneriaceae > Dorcoceras > Dorcoceras hygrometricum. Next base: position 245,760 of record KV019592.1, on the reverse strand, counting down.
AATCTGATCGCGCCGTCGGATTATTGACACGTGTGTTTTCATCATGTGGAACGTCACATCCACATTTTCTCTCTCACCGTTTCACATTCATGTAACTGTTATACGTTTATTTTGTGTATCTCTAACATTTACGTTACGCAAATATTATTCTCGTATTCTCTTGTTTTCAGTGCTTCCCTTGCAAATTACCTTCGATTTTCGGTGTATCTTCATTCGATCAACCAACGGCAATGGCATCTTCTTTGATTGCGAACGCTCTTCAAGTGAACTTCGAATCAGTTCTGATTTTTCCTGAAGAAGGCATGGTTGCAATGTTCAAAGCCCTAGAATCTACCGGACTGCATGGTTTTCTGGGATGTTCCTCTGTTCACTACGAACAAGAGTTGGAACAGTTCTGTAGCACTTCATTTGTGAGGGATAATGAAGTTCTCAGTTGTTTTCAAGGGAAACTTGTTGCGATTTCTGAGGATCGATTTGTGGGTGTGTTCGAATTGCCCACTGAGGGGTTAACAGATGTTTCTGAGGTGCCGAATAATTTGATCTTTGATTCTAGGAGTGATTTTTCTGCCGGTGGTGAACAGCTTAAGACCTCTTGCAAGAAGAGGGAAATGAAGTTTGAGTTCCGTCTGCTGAACGACATTTTGGCGAAATCTGTCAAGGCTGGGTCCTTTGACGCGGTAACTCATGAACGATTTCTGTTGATGACAGCTATCCACTTTGGGATCAAAGTTAATTGGAGCCAGATTCTATTTGGTATTCTTAAGAAAATGGCGATAGATCATCCAAGCGAGCCAAGGGTTTTGCGGCTCAGCTCTGTGTGTTGCTGAAGGGTGATCCAAATCTGACTCTGGGAGAGGCGAAGACCTTCACATCGATGAATATTCTCACAGTGAATGTCAGGCCCCGTGCTAATTACTAACAATTAACACATAATAAGCGCAAAACACGGAAGCTTAAAATCAGGGCTTAAAAATTTTTCGAAACACAATGGGCCTGAACTCCAGTTCATACTTCAAAATATTCAATACTCAAATGCTAGTTAACTCAAATTCAAACACAACAGGTAACAACATAATACAAATCAAATGTAGATCCCCAATACATGATAACACGGGGCATCCCCCGGCTCAATACATATCATATATATAAACTGGGACGAGGGGATCGACCAGCTGAACTTCCACTCTGCCCAGCTTGGTTACCTGAAGCTCCTGCAAATGGGCAACGCAGACCCAAACAAGACAAAAGCAGGAAACAAGTACGAGGTCAAGCCTCAGTACGAAGAGCTAACAAAACAGCTAAACATGCAACATGCTATAATCAATGCTATGAATGCATGAGGGCTATCAAGAAATAGGATAGCTAGACCAGTTTATCAACTGGCAACTCAAATCAAGCCTCTATACCACGCACAGCCAATCAGCCGGTGGAAATCATCGATCCGTGATCATCGGGGCCCGTCAGCCCATCACAGCTCGGTGGTAGACACTCGAATCCGGTAGTCACCACTCCGACGATAGCGTTGGACTTTTCGGGCACGACTCAACAGTCGGCCAGTCACAACGTGGCACCCAATCAGGTAATCAAATCAATCTGTCAATTCAGGCTCAAGATGTATGCATGAATGCCATTCAATTCTAATGCTCAATGCATACAAGGCATAATACGTGAAAACAGAATATAAAACTCAAGCAATTCATCAAACTGTTCCACGTAAACACATAGCAGCCAAGTCACGGATTTCACAACATTGAAATATAGACATGTTCACGCTCAAAGCTGCTAAGGGCTGCTCAATCGTACCTCGAATCCACAAATTCTACCTCAAAAATTCAAACAGGGCACGGCAGCACTCACGACCAGAAACCAGCAGCTTTCACGATCTTCTCCAAGGTCGTTCTGCAGCTTCAAATGGGTAGCAATCGAAAGAGAAGTTCACAGGGAACCCAGCGCCACCGAAATCACTCAAATCTTCGACGGAGAACGACGAAAATCTAGGGAAAAAATGTCTCGGTGAACAGTAGCTCTACGAGGGTTTGAGAAAGAAGAGATAAGGAATATCTGGCTCTCAATTATTCTAAGTGTCGATCAACACCTCTATATACATCTCAAATCTCTCGACTGCTGCTCACCAATCCAGTCGCAAGCTATCAGACGCAACAATCCAGTCGCAACTATCCAGTCGCAAGCTATCCAGTCGCAAGGCGCTAAACCAAAAGCTGGTAGAGTCCTCACAACTGGAACCAGACGCAAACATCGCAACGCAGCGTTTCAACTTATCAGAACGACGTCGCATTGCTCCCTCGACTGGTTCCTCAAATCCACAGCTGGTCATCCAGTCGCAACATACAAAACACTGCGTTTAACTAAATCAAACGACGCCGTTACTCATGCGAGTATCGCTACCCGCAGCTGCTCACCCAGTCGCAACACAATTCCTCCCGCGACTGGTTCTTCAATTCTTCGACTGGTCATTCTCTCACAAGAGCAACGACTGCCAGACGCAACACAAGCGCAACAACTGATTTTCCATTTCCACCAGCTGCAAGCTACAGTAACCGTCAAATTCCAAATCCTAGAATTCGACAACTCTAACTTCAAAATCACAATTCCTCCCGCGACTGGTTCTTCAATTCTTCGACTGGTCATTCTCTCACAAGAGCAACGACTGCCAGACGCAACACAAGCGCAACAACTGATTTTCCATTTCCACCAGCTGCAAGCTACAGTAACCGTCAAATTCCAAATCCTACCAGTCGTTGGCTACAGCACGGTTGATCCAATACTTGGGAGAAATCTGACAACTCTAAATCTTCAAAATTCACGTGGCTAAACCCAAACAATAAAATTAACCACTAATCTAAATCTGAATCCTCACAGTGAAGACTGTTGGCACGTACGTTGCCAAGAACAAAAATATTTCTGCTGATGAGGATGAGCCTATGGAGACAGTTTCCAAGACGGCTGCAAAAAAGAGGAGACCAGCTCCTGCTGTTGTTGAGCCTGCTACGAAGAAGAAGAGGACAACTGTGGGGAGAGCTGCTCCCGTAGAAAAGTACTTGGCCATTGTTACCGTGGCTCAAGATGTTGAACCATCTCTGTAATTCCAGCTGTGACTCCTCGAGCTACGCCGCGCACCAAAACGCAAATTGGTGTTGCCAAATGAATCTGAGGAGGAACCAGATGTGGGGGTTGTTGTTGAGAAAGAGAGGTAGAAAGCTGATGGTGAAATTGTTGATAGTATTATTGAGCAGGTTATTAAGGAGACAGCGAGGATAGAGATAGAAGAGACAGAATCTGTTGAACCAGTGGTAATGGAGATTGCTGGATCTGAACCTGTGGAGACGGAGAGCATGATAGATGTTTCTGCTATCACTAATGAGGATGCTGCTCCCAGTTCCAAGGTGTTATCCAATGAAGGAGGACCTCTGGTTGAGAAGGAAATGGAGAAGGAGCCGGAGAAGGATAAGGAACCAGAGCTGGGATCTACTGATAAGGGATCGGCAGATATGAATGTTAATGACCTAAAGACGCAGAGCCCTTGAGCAAGGTTTTGGAGCTGACAGATCAATCCACGTCTGATGAAGAGTCCATGTCTATTGACGAGCTTTTGGCACAGATTCCGAAAGATATGATGTTGCCATCGTTTTCGGCTGAAGAGCCTACCAAGATCAGATTTGGACTTGGCATTCAAATCAAGGGAGTCAAGGAAGGAGATTGGTACAAGTTCAGCCTTCCTCAGATTGATGTATCTGACAAGGGGAAGGCGCCCCTTGTATAGAAGGATGAAATAAAAGGGCATCCGACCCGAGAGATGTTTACTTTAATTTGCGCTGACATTTATTTTCTTGTACAGATTAGGGAGAAGGTTATAGAAACATTGTTTCATTCTTTCAGCCTACGCCGCTTAGAAGTGTTGGAATCAGTTTCAGATATTGCCGCTAAAGAGGAATAGATGTTAGCATGGGAAGAAACAGATTCGCTACAGACAGCTGTTCAGAGGAGACTCTACATAATAGCTAAGTATAGGGAGATGTTGCTAAGAATATTTTTGGAGGCAATGCACCAAAATTTTGAATCCAGCACGCCCACAACAGCTATTGATCTTCAAGTTCTGGACATGCTATCTAAAGCTCATCGCCTTTATTTGATAATGTTGCGGGAGCAGATGAGAGTGCACAAACTGGAGTGGACACGACCGTACAACTCAAGATTGTTTGAAGGAGCAAACAGACAGCGTGGTGCAGTTATTGCCAGATCTAATCAAACATCAAGTCTATTTGCTGGATTAGGACATTGGTCTTAATTGACGGATCATGGACAGCAATAGAGGGACCAGATATGTGGATCCGCGAGAGCAGGGCACCTATTTCTCATAAGTTGGAGTTGCTGCCTCAAAGGATATATATGGATACTCTTGCCCCGATCTGTATTTTTATTGAGCCGATTCAAGACATGGGGCTGGGCTCGAGTTTGTACAGATGTTATACAGTTCGATCTTTTCGGTCACCTTTTTCCAGTTGGTACATACAATCTGTGTACATATATAGTTGCTGTCGGACCAGTTGTGGATAGAAGTGGCATTTCGAGAAGAATTGTTAATAATGTTCAGTACAGTATACGAATTGTAGATTTTATCAAAATGCCATCTCCAGATACAGTTGCTGCAGAACCGATTGTAGATATAGAGACAGACCCTACAGAATCTCTTGGTATTTCTCAGCGACATCCAGATGCGGTTCCAAATTTTGGCAGTTCTAGTTCTTCACAGTCTGCAAATCCGAATTCTCCTAGTTCTAGTTCTTCCAGTGATTCTTCTATGCATTTTACTCTTGATGACATTCCTTCGAATGAAGAGATCACTGTTGATGATATTCCTCAGGTTCACTTCTAAACGCTAGGGAATCAGATTTCATTCACAATTTCACCAATTCAACTCAATTTCTCAAACAGATTTCACCCGAAAGAAGCTTACAACCCGAAGCACAACATCTCAAGGAGAAATCCGAAAATCATCAACTAGACTTCACCAAAATCTAAAGTCTGAAATCTGAAATCTGAAAATTTGAAATTATAAAATCTCGTGACTAATCCTATAGAAATCCGATTAATCACTATTTCGAATTCTCAATTCTCACATTCTCCCCACCTTAAGAGATTTCGTCCTCGAAATCAAAGGCAAACACAGGGAAGAAAATCAATCAAACATTCAAATCAAACACAAACATCTAAACAAGCTTGAATCAAAGCTTAGAAATTACCTGGATTTTACACTATCAGTGCTCAAACAGATGAGGCCAATCTTGTCTCATCTTTTCCTCAACCTCCCAGGTAGCTTCCTCTCGGCCATGCTTACTCCATTGGACCATCACCAATGGAATTATCTTTTTCCTCAGCTGCTTCTCCTTCCTATCCAGAATCTGCACTGAATATTCTACATTGCTCAAGGCAGAATCCAGTCAACTTCGTCGGTTCTCAACACATGGGACGGACTCATATCATACTTTCTCAACATTGACACATGAAACACGTCATGCATCGCGGCTAACTCCTCGGGCAGCCTCAGTCGCCAATTGTC
>KV019592.1:191121-216456 GCA_001598015.1 Dorcoceras hygrometricum | reverse complement strand
TATATATACATCTCAAATCTCTCGACTGCTGCTCACCAATCCAGTCGTCTTGAACCATAGGAATCTTACGACTGGCACTCATGCTTCCTACAACAAACCAGACGCAACAATCCAGTCGCAACTATCCAGTCGCAAGCTATCCAGTCGCAAGCTATCCAGTCGCAAGCTATCCAGTCGCAAGCTATCCAGTCGCAAGCTATCCAGTCGCAAGCTATCCAGTCGCAAGCTATCCAGTCGCAAGCTATCCAGTCGCAAGCTATCCACAGACGCAACAATCCAGTCGCAACTATCCAGTCGCAAGCTATCCAGTCGCAAGGCGCTAAACCAAAAGCTGGTAGACTCCTCACAACTGGTACCAGACGCAATCCTCGAAACGCAGCGTTTCAACTAAACCAGACGACGTCGTGTTGCTCCCTCGACTGGTTCCTCAATTCCACAGCTGGTCATCCAGTCGCAATACTCAAAACGCGGAGTTAAACTAAATCAAACGACGCCGTTACTCATGCGAGTATCGCTACCCGCAGCTGCTCACCCAGTCGCAACACAATTCCTCCCGCGACTGGTTCTTCAATTCTTCGACTGGTCATTCTCTCACAAGAGCAACGACTGCCAGACGCAACACAAGCGCAACAACTGATTTTCCATTTCCACCAGCTGCAAGCTACAGTAACCGTCAAATTCCAAATCCTACCAGTCGTTGGCTACAGCACGGTTGATCCAATACTTGGGAGAAATCTGACAACTCTAAATCTTCAAAATTCACGTGGCTAAACCCAAACAATAAAATTAACCACTAATCTAAATCTGAATCCTCACAGTGAAGACTGTTGGCACGTACGTTGCCAAGAACAAAAATATTTCTGCTGATGAGGATGAGCCTATGGAGACAGTTTCCAAGACGGCTGCAAAAAAGAGGAGACCAGCTCCTGCTGTTGTTGAGCCTGCTACGAAGAAGAAGAGGACAACTGTGGGGAGAGCTGCTCCCGTAGAAAAGTACTTGGCCATTGTTACCGTGGCTCAAGATGTTGAACCATCTCTGTAATTCCAGCTGTGACTCCTCGAGCTACGCCGCGCACCAAAACGCAAATTGGTGTTGCCAAATGAATCTGAGGAGGAACCAGATGTGGGGGTTGTTGTTGAGAAAGAGAGGTAGAAAGCTGATGGTGAAATTGTTGATAGTATTATTGAGCAGGTTATTAAGGAGACAGCGAGGATAGAGATAGAAGAGACAGAATCTGTTGAACCAGTGGTAATGGAGATTGCTGGATCTGAACCTGTGGAGACGGAGAGCATGATAGATGTTTCTGCTATCACTAATGAGGATGCTGCTCCCAGTTCCAAGGTGTTATCCAATGAAGGAGGACCTCTGGTTGAGAAGGAAATGGAGAAGGAGCCGGAGAAGGATAAGGAACCAGAGCTGGGATCTACTGATAAGGGATCGGCAGATATGAATGTTAATGACCTAAAGACGCAGAGCCCTTGAGCAAGGTTTTGGAGCTGACAGATCAATCCACGTCTGATGAAGAGTCCATGTCTATTGACGAGCTTTTGGCACAGATTCCGAAAGATATGATGTTGCCATCGTTTTCGGCTGAAGAGCCTACCAAGATCAGATTTGGACTTGGCATTCAAATCAAGGGAGTCAAGGAAGGAGATTGGTACAAGTTCAGCCTTCCTCAGATTGATGTATCTGACAAGGGGAAGGCGCCCCTTGTATAGAAGGATGAAATAAAAGGGCATCCGACCCGAGAGATGTTTACTTTAATTTGCGCTGACATTTATTTTCTTGTACAGATTAGGGAGAAGGTTATAGAAACATTGTTTCATTCTTTCAGCCTACGCCGCTTAGAAGTGTTGGAATCAGTTTCAGATATTGCCGCTAAAGAGGAATAGATGTTAGCATGGGAAGAAACAGATTCGCTACAGACAGCTGTTCAGAGGAGACTCTACATAATAGCTAAGTATAGGGAGATGTTGCTAAGAATATTTTTGGAGGCAATGCACCAAAATTTTGAATCCAGCACGCCCACAACAGCTATTGATCTTCAAGTTCTGGACATGCTATCTAAAGCTCATCGCCTTTATTTGATAATGTTGCGGGAGCAGATGAGAGTGCACAAACTGGAGTGGACACGACCGTACAACTCAAGATTGTTTGAAGGAGCAAACAGACAGCGTGGTGCAGTTATTGCCAGATCTAATCAAACATCAAGTCTATTTGCTGGATTAGGACATTGGTCTTAATTGACGGATCATGGACAGCAATAGAGGGACCAGATATGTGGATCCGCGAGAGCAGGGCACCTATTTCTCATAAGTTGGAGTTGCTGCCTCAAAGGATATATATGGATACTCTTGCCCCGATCTGTATTTTTATTGAGCCGATTCAAGACATGGGGCTGGGCTCGAGTTTGTACAGATGTTATACAGTTCGATCTTTTCGGTCACCTTTTTCCAGTTGGTACATACAATCTGTGTACATATATAGTTGCTGTCGGACCAGTTGTGGATAGAAGTGGCATTTCGAGAAGAATTGTTAATAATGTTCAGTACAGTATACGAATTGTAGATTTTATCAAAATGCCATCTCCAGATACAGTTGCTGCAGAACCGATTGTAGATATAGAGACAGACCCTACAGAATCTCTTGGTATTTCTCAGCGACATCCAGATGCGGTTCCAAATTTTGGCAGTTCTAGTTCTTCACAGTCTGCAAATCCGAATTCTCCTAGTTCTAGTTCTTCCAGTGATTCTTCTATGCATTTTACTCTTGATGACATTCCTTCGAATGAAGAGATCACTGTTGATGATATTCCTCAGACTGAAGAGACACCTGCTGTTCAGAATTCAATGCCTACTGCTATTGTCTCTTCACATGATTATACAGAAGATTTTGCACAGCTCAGAGCTACAGTTGATAAGATCTCACTGAGCAAGTGCAATCTCGCTTCCACATTGATGAACTCAAGACAGCTCTTACTCAGAGAATTTCAAATCTTGAGACTGCGCTCCTTACGGCTTCTAATAATCAGGACATGATCACTCTTGTTCAAACCAATATTCTTCGTAAGGAGGTGCAAGATCAAAAAGCTGCTCTGTCTACAGAACTGAATGATATGCGTAAGGAGGTACAGGACCAAAAGGCAGATCTGATCGCTGTCCGACAGGAAACACATACGGGCATCACTCACTTTAGTTCTCAATTGAAATCATAGCCTATATCAATAGAGTTCGTGATGACAAAAAGGGGGAAATGAACAGAATCTGAGGTCCGCAGCCTCCTCCTGACGATCAAAGCAGACCCAGCAGTGGTGGAAGTAGGAGCGAACGTCCGAGGAAAAGAGGTGGTGGATCTCATAGAGGACGAGGAAGTACTAGATCGAGAGGATTTCGATATTGGTTTGGAGAAAGCTGAGTAGATTTAGTTATTTTCAGTTCTTGTACAAATCTTTTGTACTTAGTCGTTTCGTATTGAATATATAGCAGACTTGGAGCAATTTATTTTTATCTCTATTTAAGTCATATGCTGCTAAGTTTTGACATCACCAAAAAAGGGGACATTGTTAAGATAAGTTTTGGTGATAACGAAAACTGGACTAAGAACTGAACTTAAGACTAAGATCTGGATCTTAAGTAAATCGTACTTTCGGAGAAGTAAGAATTTCAGATCTGGACATCATGTTATCAAGATGAGTATATCAGATCAGAGAAGAGCGAAGCGTATTTCAGATATCAGTTATTTGAGTTGAAGATTTCAGATCAGAGTATAATAGATTTGGGTATTCGGGTAGTCTCAGTTATCGGGTTACGGATTTCGGATTCGAGATATTTAGGAACAGAGTTATTCATATCAGAGTACTTCAGATATTATATATCAGATCTCAGAAATAGAGAGTCAGATCAGAACAGGATATCTCAGATATTCAGTTATTTCGGGAATTCAGATTTGACCATATTATATTAGAACAGGATACCTCAGATATTCAGTTATTTCGGGAATTCAGATTTGACCATATTTCTGTTTTAAAGAAAACTAAAGGGGATATTTCGTAAAGAAGAGATATTTCAGATTTGACATGAGATTCGGTTAGAGAGAAGAGATTTATTTTGATATTATCTATAAAGGGAGAAGAGAGCATATTTCAGATTTCAGTGTCGGAACAGATTTGAGCTTCAGATGTCATCAAATGTTTATTCTAGATGAATCAACGATCGAGATTTCCTTGTATAAAGCCTGTTAGACAAAGTGGATGAAAGAGACACAAGTTCAGAGCTACTTTGAGCATAGTTGCACAGTACGCAGAGTTGGTGGATACGATGTTTACCTACTTTGGTATATAATCATCTCTGCTCTGACAACCGCATACATACTTTTGCATAACATTAATGGAGCATTTAATGCGTTGAGTTTTAAAAGATTGTCTTTTTAAATCGACGAGGAACACTTGAAAGTGAGATGTTGAGACTTTTATTTATTAGGATTTCATTAGAGGAGTATGGGTCGTTTCAGTTCGGACCTTAGAAGCGCACACCCGAGACCTTCAGTTTCCGCATTTATGTTTTTGAAAGATGTTGTTAAGTTTTAAAAGATTGTCTTTTTAAATCGACGAGGAACACTTGAAAGTGAGATGTTGAGACTTTTATTTATTAGGATTTCATTAGAGGAGTATGGGTCGTTTCAGTTCGGACCTTAGAAGCGCACACCCGAGACCTTCAGTTTCCGCATTTATGTTTTTGAAAGATGTTGTTAAGTTTTAAAAGATTGTCTTTTTAAATCGACGAGGAACACTTGAAAGTGAGATGTTGAGACTTTTATTTATTAGGATTTCATTAGAGGAGTATGGGTCGTTTCAGTTCGGACCTTAGAAGCGCACACCCGAGACCTTCAGTTTCCGCATTTATGTTTTTGAAAGATGTTGTTAAGTTTTAAAAGATTGTCTTTTTAAATCGACGAGGAACACTTGAAAGTGAGATGTTGAGACTTTTATTTATTAGGATTTCATTAGAGGAGTATGGGTCGTTTCAGTTCGGACCTTAGAAGCGCACACCCGAGACCTTCAGTTTCCGCATTTATGTTTTTGAAAGATGTTGTTAAGTTTTAAAAGATTGTCTTTTTAAATCGACGAGGAACACTTGAAAGTGAGATGTTGAGACTTTTATTTATTAGGATTTCATTAGAGGAGTATGGGTCGTTTCAGTTCGGACCTTAGAAGCGCACACCCGAGACCTTCAGTTTCCGCATTTATGTTTTTGAAAGATGTTGTTAAGTTTTAAAAGATTGTCTTTTTAAATCGACGAGGAACACTTGAAAGTGAGATGTTGAGACTTTTATTTATTAGGATTTCATTAGAGGAGTATGGGTCGTTTCAGTTCGGACCTTAGAAGCGCACACCCGAGACCTTCAGTTTCCGCATTTATGTTTTTGAAAGATGTTGTTAAGTTTTAAAAGATTGTCTTTTTAAATCGACGAGGAACACTTGAAAGTGAGATGTTGAGACTTTTATTTATTATGACGAATTTTATGTCTACGATTTAACTTGATTTTCACTATCTAAAATATTATAGTATGAGCCCTTTGTGGATGTTTATTTTTTCAAAAATAAATAAATAAATAAAATAATAATAATAAAAGTTTGGTTCGAATTTTTAAAGGATTTCATTAGAGGAGTATGGGTCGTTTCAGTTCGGACCTTAGAAGCGCACACCCGAGACCTTCAGTTTCCGCATTTATGTTTTTGAAAGATGTTGTTAAGTTTTAAAAGATTGTCTTTTTAAATCGACGAGGAACACTTGAAAGTGAGATGTTGAGACTTTTATTTATTAGGATTTCATTAGAGGAGTATGGGTCGTTTCAGATGGTATCAGAGCCGACCTCTCTTAATACTGTGTGATTCGGGGACGAACCAAGCGGAAGCTGGTGGGCACGTGAGGTCCGGGGCTCAAAGAAAGCGGGGAGTGATCGCCGGTGCCAGAGGTTGCATGGACAATGAGCGGCTCCTGACAGGCTTCTAGAGGCAAAGGGGCACATGAATGAACCGATCCACACCGGAATGAGAGGGATTAAGAGACTGGGAAGTTATAGATGTAATGAAAGTTAGTTAAGGAAGGCTTATCAGATTTAATTGGTACTACTCATACTAACAAGGTGCATCTTCTTTCGGGAGCTCATACTTAAGAACTCCAAAGTTAAGCGTGCTTGACTTGGGAAAATTTTGGGATGGGTGACCCTCTGGGAAGTTTCTCATGGTGCGTGCGAGTGAGGACAAAACACGCTGGAAAGACCAGTGTTGGTACAGTGGGGGCAGTCGTTAAATCTGGGGCATTACAGATGGATCGAATTTTTAAAGGATTTCATTAGAGGAGTATGGGTCGTTTCACTAACTTTTAATTATTTGCATCGTATTATTTGTTAACTGTTCACTATTTAATCGGTTTCTTTCCGCACTCAGATCTGGTCACTCAGATCTAAGTTAAACGAGGCTTGTAAAAACAGTTTTTGAGATTTCAAAAAATAAAAAATAGAAGGAGTTCATTCAACCCCCCTTCTGAACTCCTAAGCTTATTTTAAGTACTTTTTCGATTTCATTGATCCTATCAGTTATTACTATTACTATAATATTAAGTATATATAAATATCAAAATTTAATTATTATTAAATATTATCAATAGTTTTCTAATTTAAAAATATTTATTTTAAATGGAAATAAATATTATAATAATTACAATGACATTAATAATTATATATTTATTATTATAATTAATTATAAAGTTAACCCTTCTTGCTTTTATACTTAAAAGAATTATTATTGCAACTATTTACGTTTTACAATTAATATTTATAAGCAAATATATGTAATAATTATTCATTTATAATGTTAGGACCGAAGGATCAGATCTCAACCGAGAACTAAACAAAACAACGCAAAACCCGAGAGATCTGATCCTTAATTATAAAGAGTGAAGCGCAATGCTTCGGTTCTTGAACATTAAAACAGAGCATCGGAGAAAGATCTGATATGTAATAAAAACATGCGGAAAACGCTCAACTCTCTAAAGAATAAATCTCACACACTGGGAAAATGCTTCTACAAAAGCTGATGAAGACTCAACAGTCGACACTCGTAGTAAGCTCCTCTCTAATGGTGTTCGAGTACTTCATCTTCTTGTTTTTCTTTCCTCTGTTTGTTCTTTCTTTTAATCCTCACGGAATCATCATCTTCTTCCTTCAAATCTTCTCCCTTAAATAGTCTCTGTCCAAATTCAATCCGTTGGACACAAGTTCTTCCCGTTGAAAGATGTTCTGTAAAGTACCGACAGGGAGTTGTCCTTGTGTCCTTTTCTTTTGCAGGCGTTTTGTCGTCTTCAACATTTGAACTAGGCTCTGCAGTTGACATCCAACTTTAGTAATTCTTCATAATATGATTCGTCAACTGCTTCGCTTGCACCTGATCCAACGTCTGTTATCAGCTATTCGCTTCTTCTTCACTTTGAACAACAGCTGATCAATGGTTGCTGTCATCAGATACTGTAATGGTATGTCCAACAGCTTCTGTATCTGCCAACAGCTTCTGTTCGATTACTTAGTCTGTTTCAGACTCTTCAACAGCTTCGTCAACAGTAACTTGCTGTTTCATCTTCTGATTCTGCTGACGTCACTGCTGCTGATCCATCTTGTTGTCTGCTGATATTGCTGACGTCATCGTTGCTGAATTCTGCTGCAAGTTACTGTTAACATTGCTGATTCTGCTGGCGTCATCGTTGCTGAATTCTGCTGCAAGTTACTGTTAACGTTGCTGATTCTACTGACGTCATCGTTGATGAATTCTGCTGCAAGTTACTATTAACGTTGCTGAATTCAGCAACCTTTCTTCAACAATTCAGCAACCTCTCTTGTTGATATCTGCACACTTCGTAGAATTGTTAGAAACACAGTAACAAGTTTTGTGTAATTCAAAACATATATCTAGATCTGTTACACAGATCCATCAATCTCTCTCTTTTTTATTTACATAAAATTTTAAATAGCAAATGCATGATCTAAAAATTCTCTCCCTTTTTGTGGGAATCAAAAAAGGGTTCAAATCCAGGTCTTCCCAATATATTTTAAATCAAAGCTCTCCCTATACTGCCACACTAAAAACCGTGACAGCAGAAATTTTCAGATTTTGGAAAACAAAAGAATATAGGGAAGAACCAAATGCAACAATATGTTATGATTTTGAAAAGGTACGATCAAAACAGAAACTGACGCAAAAACAGATAGCTCAAATTAATAAAGACAAAGACATCACTCTCCCTATCCTTTAAAACATAAGCTCAAAGAAACACAAACCATCAGCAGTTGAGATAATTTCTACACACCATCAGAGCACTTTAAAACATTTTAAAGCATTTTAAAACATATAGCTCAAGCGTTTTAAAATAAATGCTCGTTCAAGAACAACCCACTCTGATACCACTTGTTAGGACCGAAGGATCAGATCTCAACCGAGAACTAAACTAAACAACGCAAAACCCGAGAGATCTGATCCTGAATTATAAAGAATGAAGCGCAATGCTTCGGTTCTTGAACATTAAAACAGAGCACCGGAGACAGATCTGGTATGTAATAAAAACATGCGGAAAACACCAGAACTGAATCCTAATTTTAAAACTCGATGCAAACAGATTTCTGTTTACAGAAATCTGTTCGACTGTGCAAGTGTGATAACGGTGTGTGCGTGCGTGCTAATAATTAAAGTGCATATGCGGAATAAATAACAGAATACAATACACTGATATTTGTTTCTGGAAGTTCGGAGCTCAATCTCCTACATCTCCCCTTCTTCCTTCTTCAGGAAGGTTCCATTAGAAGATGAGTCACCGAGCCTCGCTCCAGGTGAACTCATATCCTCAACAAATACACACCAGCCGCAACTGTGGGTCACTCACTTGTTTTACGCCTATGTGAGAAAGGCTACAAACACAGAGTTTAACGTCTTCGTGCTTGGACGGAATCCTGTTTTTCTTCCCTCTGTTTGTTCTTTCTTTTAATCCTCACGGAATCATCATCTTCTTCCTTCAAATCTTCTCCCTTAAATAGCCTCTGTCCAAATACAATCCGTTGGACACAAGTTCTTCCCGTTGAAAGATGTTCTATAAAGTACCGACAGGGAGTTGTCCTTGTGTCCTTTTCTTTTGCAGGCTTTTTTTCGTCTTCAACATTTGAACTAGGCTCTGCAGTTGACATTCAGCTTTAGTAATTCTTCATAATATGATTCGTCAACTGCTTCGCTTGCACCTGATCCAACGTCTGTTATCAGCTATTCGCTTCTTCTTCACTTTGAACAACAGCTGATCAATGGTTGCTGTCATCAGATACTGTAATGGTATGTCCAACAGCTTCTGTAATAGTATCTGTCAACAGCTTCTGTTCGATTACTTCGTCTGTTTCAGACTCTTCAACAGCTTCGTAAACAGTAACTTGATGTTTCATCTTCTGATTCTGCTGACGTCACTGCTGCTGATCCATCTTGTTGTCTGCTGATATTGCTGACGTCATCGTTGTTGAATTCTTCTGTAAGTTACTGTTAACGTTGCTGATTCTGCTGACGTCATCGTTGCTGAATTCTGCTGCAAGTTACTGTTAACGTTGCTGAATTCAGCAACCTTTCTTCAACAATTCAGCAACCTCTCTTGTTGATATCTGCACACTTTGTAGAATTGTTAGAAACACAGTAACAAGTTTTGTGTAATTCAAAACATATATCTGGATATGTTACACAGATCCATCATATAATATAATAACGAATAAATAACTAGTAATGTAATTATATATTTGTATAACTATTGTAATAATTAATTATAATAAGGAATGTATATTTATAATTATAAGTTTTTAAATAATAATTATAAATTATTTGAAATAAAATAGTTACTTAATTTTTTGAGTCAAACGCCCATTGCTGAGAGTAGTCATTGGATGAGTGACCTTGTTAGTATCAAACGTTTATTATTAGACCAAAAGATATAGCTATTAGTCAAGTTGCAACTTTATTTTCTTATAATGTGACAGCGGAGAGTGGACATATTGTGCATTAGGGTTAGGTTGTTAGGCCCATGAGCCCGAGGATGTGCGTGTCTAACTGCTGGTGCTGTCTCATTTCCCTTAAAGATCAGTTTATCCTTCCCGACCGTCGGTCCTATCTGTTGAGTTAAGCGTGCATGGGTGAGAGCAGTTCTGGGATGAGTGACCTCCTGGGAAGTCTCGTACGTTAAGCTTCTGACGTTGCTTCGTTTGATCTGGTTGGACATCTAGACTGTAAAAGTGTGATGTCAGATCTTAACGGGTAATACTATCGTTGCTGGGGATAAGACCGACTGTAGGGGAAGTGTAAGACTGGTCTATAAGGGAATTGAGACAGCATCAGCAGTTAGACACGCACCTCTCTAGACTCATGGGCCTAACAGTCAATTCCTAACGCACAATTTGTGCAATCTATGATGCCACATTATAAGAAAATAAAGTTACACCTTGGCTAACAGCTATAGCTTTTGGCCTAGTGGTAAGCGCTTGATCCTAACACTATCAACAACAGAGATAGTATTATCTATTAAGATCTGACATCTCTTTCTTTCTCGAAGACGATTGAATAGCCCATCGCTGTTCGAATACATAGTTGTCACAGTTAAATACACTGTAATGGTATCTGTTAGCATATACTGTAATGATATCTGTTAGGCACACTATCTGATTACCAAAATGCAAACATTTCTGTTGACAGCAACCATCGCTGATCGATGTTATCTATTAGACACACTGTTATGATATCTGTTGACATATACCATCGTTGTTTGAATAACAAAGACTGTTGGCAGGTATCATCGCTGACAGAATAACAAAGTCTGTTGGCAGATATCATCGCTAATAGAATAACAAAGTCTGTTGGCAGATATCATCGCTAATAGAATAACAAAGTCTGTTGGCAGATATCATCGCTAATAGAATAACAAAGTCTGTTGGCAGATATCATCGCTAATAGAATAACAAAGTCTGTTGGCAGATATCATCGCTAATAGAATAACAAAGTCTGTTGGCAGATATCATCGCTAATAGAATAACAAAGTCTGTTGGCAGATATCATCGCTGATAGAATAACAAATTCTGTTGGCAGATATCATGATTCTTCGTAGAGCACTCTCAACAATAGAAATCTGACCCGATAGACTGAATAACCTGACCCGATAACCCAACTGTTTCAGAACCCGAATCTGATCAAGTTTGTAACCCAATAACATATCTGAATTCCACGAAGTCTGATTGCTTCGAACGTCATCGTTAAGTCCAATTCTTATCTTATTTTTGTTATCACCAAAACTATAAATTTTATCTTAACAATTTCCCCCTTTTTGGTGATGACAAAACTTAGCAGCCTTAAGACTTATATGAATGGGCAAAAGCAAATTGCGCAAGGTCTGCTGAAATAGTACATTCCATTAACTGAAAATTAAAATGTTTTTTAATGTCTTAAGAGTTAAAAAAAATTTTAAAAATATGTGTTTGGATAATATTTTTTTAAAATGGTTTTGAAAATATTTTTAAAAAACTATTTTTCAAGTACACTTTTAAAAAGAAGTAAAATATGTTTTATGATTTTTGTTTAAAATAAAAAATATAGGTAAAATTTTATATGAATGATCCATTTTAATTTTATCTAATAGATTATTTGTTCAAATATTTGTTAACTCTATTGTCAGAACAATTTTTATTTTAAAAATATTTTGTTAAACACATACTGTACTTAACGCTACTTTCAAAATATTATGATAAAATTTTTTTTAAATTTTTTTTTGTAAAATGTTTTACACGTACATCTAAACGACGCTTGGCAACTTGATTTGCTTGCAGGGTAGAAGTAACTATCACATGCTTCCGTTGACATATCAAATTGTAATATGAATGAGTTAGTATGAACCACTAATTTAATCACGAAATGATTTAGAAGCTGACGATTGCTTAACTTAAAATTTATTTTCTTAGTCAAGTTACTCTGACGGTGAAAATATTTTAATAATATAAATAAATAAATTTTTGTGCTGAGTTTGACCCTTTTCAAGTCCGTTTTCCTATTATCCCATTATTAATATGTATTTGGCAATGAAAATACTGTTAACCACTTGCATGCATTAGTTAAGATTTCTATTTTTTCTTTGAACTTTTCAAAAAAAATATATATATCAACAAGAAGTGCATTTTGACGCTTGATAATATCCAGCAATTATTGTCACAAATGAGTAAATTAAGTCGATGCAAAGGGTCACCTACTTATGTTTTCAATAATAAATATTATGTTACCTCGTCAACTTGTCGAGGCTTCGCAGCAGCCAACATTGTTTTAAAAAAACAAGTACATGAATAGTACAGATTAGTAAACTAAAACCTCTCCAAACTCCAAAGTCTATTTTTATTATATAAATATGCATCTTTCGCATATATATATATATACATACAAGTTCTGACCTTCGCTAAATCACCACCAAAGACCAGTACGAATAAACGATTGTGGCAAAGGGATTCAACAAAAGATTCTGAATTTCGAAAAACAAGAGCAAAGATTTTTTTTTTTTGTTTTACAAGATTGGTGAAGATGAAATTTGGGAAGGAATTAACTTCCCAGATGGTGCCAGAATGGCAAGGAGCATACATGGACTACAACAATCTCAAGAAGCTGCTCAAGGACATCCTGAGATTCAGACAGCAGAATATGGTGTCAGGATCGGGCCCTACGGCCCGAAGAGGCGCCCTGAAGAGGAGGTCAACTCTGTACAGAGCGTTCAGCGGGTTAACCAACAGATACAACAACGTTAGAGCCGGCTCTCCGCATGAAAGTGACGATGAAGTTATCTTAGTTGGTTCAGTGCAGCAAGAAGGCTCTGAGAATTATTACCAGACGACGTTTTTAAGATCTTCGGATGCGGGAGGCGAATACGAGTTCATGTATTTCAGAGCATTGGATCGAGAGTTCAATAAAGTGCTGAAGTTTTACGAGGAGAAGGTTCAAGAAGTGAAGGTGGTGGCAGAGGAGCTGAGCAAACAGATGGAGGCGCTTATTGCACTGAGGATCAAGGTTGAAAACCCCGGCTCGGAGCAGAGATCTCCTTCCGAAACGAGTTCTACATGTCCATGGCCACCAACATCGAAGCCAGGTGAGGGATATTTTGCTTGTCTACTTAGCTATGTTTTCTGATCACATGCGGGCAGCTTGTGGTGAATTGACATTGTCCACTACCTGTCCCTCGGCCAGTGGCTCCTATGGATCCACCAAAGTTTTCTCCTGGACCAAAAGGGATCACATGTGTCGAACTTTTCGACATGAATTGTGCTCGTTTTTTGGTTCTTTTCAACCTGTCTATGCCTCTATATATGTCTCAAAGTGTGCTTGCTTTGGAGGTTCTTTCGGCACGTCCATCTGTTCCCATGTCTGTGGATCCAAAAATCTTTTTCCTTCCTATCATTAGATTATCAGTAGCTGCGAAATTCTGATGAATAAGGCCAGATAAAAACGAACATGTCAATGAATTTAATTAAAAATGTGTATGTAAACGTGATTATCAGTAGTTTTCAAACATCAAGTCTTAATGTTATTCCCACATTGGCCGGTTTATATGAAGTCTTGGTTCTTGGAAAATATTCCCGTTCAGGCTTAGATTTTAGTTTTCTTAAATGAAGGTCCACGTATGGAGGTGATTCACGAAGTTGAGATGACCAGTGAAGGAACTTCACGAGACGAACAGATAACAACGGAGAATCGGAAATTAAATGCAGGCCAATTTAAGCCCGCTTCTTTAAATGTCCTAGGACATGTAACTCTAAACGTTGATCCCGAAACTCCTGTCTCGACTTTGAAGAATGTTCTCATGAGTTCAAAATCAGACCTATCATTTAGTACGGAGGAGCTCAGAAGAGTAGAAGAAAAACTGAGACAAGCCTTTGCCGAATTTTATCAGCAGCTTCGATTCTTGAAAAGTTACTGGTAGCAGTTCTCTCTGTTTCAAATTCTCCGGCAACTTATCCATGACCAAGTTATGGTTAACAAGGTCTTACATTGTATGCAGTTTCTTGAATACGCTTGCATTTTCCAAGATCATGAAAAAATATGACAAGGTACTGTATTTGCCCCTGCCCATTCAATCTAGAATGTTATCATCTATGACTTCGAATCCCGGTTTTCGACCTTTTTCCCCTTACAGATCACTTCCAGAAATGCTTCGAGATCTTACTTAGATATGGTTGACAAGTCGTATCTAGGCAGCTCGGAAGAGGTTTGAATCTGTTGTATGGATATAGAAGGTTTCGTAGCGTACATATACATATTTTTTGTCCTTAGGTTTTCCTTTTTGTTTCTCTTTTCATGTTCAGGTTAACAAGCTCATAGAAAGGCTGGAGGTCTCATTCATTAAGCACTTCGCAAATGGAAATCGTAGAAATGGGATGAAATCTTTGAGACCAAAGCATAAAAAGGAAAGGCATCAAACGACATTTTTCCTTGGTAAGCTTGTTCTTATGGACTGATCAGGAGCCGTCGTTTTTAATGATAATGCAAAATCTTTCTTGAATATATAAGTTACTTTGAGTATACCTCTGCCCTTAGGTCTATTCACTGGTTGCTCAATAGCACTTGTTATTGGTATCATGGTCTCCATACATCTACGGAAACTTCTAGATAATCCGGGACGAGAACAGTATATGGAGGCTATATTCCCGCTGTACAGGTAACTTAGAAATTTATTTTTTTTGTTTCATACTAAAAAGTATCATGAGATACATAATAACTCTCATCGATGCAGTTTGTTTGGGTACATTTTTCTACACATTCTAATGTATGGAGCAAACACTTACTACTGGAAGCGATACTCAGTGAATTACCCCTTCATCTTGGGATTCAAACCTGGAACCGAATTGGGATTTCGAGAAATCTTTCTTGTTGCTACCGGGCTCTCAGTACTTGCATTGGCTGCCGCACTCTCGAATCTGGACATGGAAATGGATCGAAGAACGGCAAAGTTCCAGACCGTAACAGAACTGGTTCCACTAGGCCTTGTTGCTGTAAGACTAGAAGGGCCTTGTTTTCTTTCTTCACTCCATATTTTAGCATGATGTCAACACTAATAAATGACCACATATAATTTCTGATGAATGTGATAGCTTGTGCTTCTTATTACCTTCTGTCCCTTCAACATCATATACCGTTCAAGTCGTTTCTTTCTCATTCGCTGCGCCTGGCACTGCATCCTTGCCCCACTCTATAAGGTACGCAGATAAAGATCAGAAAAATATTTGTGAAAAAGAAATCATTAATACGGTGAACAATGTTGAGGATCAGCTCTTTTCGGATGCCTTTTGCAGGTTACTATGCCTGATTTCTTCTTAGCAGACCAGCTAACAAGCCAGGTTCGAAATTTTCCTCGTTATAATCAAATATCAATGAAAACGACGGACCATGAAAAAAAACTAGCATGAAGATTTGATTTTCATGTATCTCAGGTTCAGGCTTTACGGTGCATACAGTTCTACATCTGCTACTATACACTGGGTGATTTCACCAAGAGATCGGTTACATTTGTCACGGGCCACACCTATAAGATTTTCATCATTGTTGTTGCAATTATTCCTTTCTTGTGGCGTGTTCTTCAGGTGAGATTCACCTGAATCTCCGGTTCAATCTTCCCTTCTTAGTTTTTTCGATGGTAGTATTCTGACTTCTGGAATTTCATGAATAAAAAATCCCAGTGCTTACGCCGTTTCTTCGAGGAAAAAGATTCATCACAAGGTGTTAATAGCCTCAAATACTTCTCCACAGTCGTTGCACTCGTTTTAAGGACAGTATATGAACAGAGACGACGTGAACGAGATGAATCGTTTTGGAGAATCTTGGCTACTTCAAGCTCTGGTGTTACCACGATATTCAACACGTACTGGGATATCGTTATCGATTGGGGTCTTTTGCGAAGAAACTCCAACAATCCATGGCTGAGAGACAAGCTTTTGGTGTCAAACAAGGCTGTGTACTTCGTGGCGATAGTGAGTCTCAGTAATAGTTGCATTTACTTTATGTCTTCACAGTTGAGAAAGAAATAAATACTTACAATCACGAATGCTCACAGGTTGTGAACATCCTCCTGAGACTTGTGTGGATGCAGTTGGTTCTCGATATCGAAGATGGGCCATTTCTGCACAAGAAGGCCATGATTGCTCTTGTTGCTGCCTTGGAGATTCTTCGTCGTGGAATTTGGAACTTTTTCAGGTTCGTTGATGCTTCTTTTTACGACATTAATTTATGTTGTTGAACTATACTATGTTATTTGATCTGAGCATAGATGTCGACTTGTTTGATCCTGGCAGAATGGAGAATGAGCATTTGAACAACGTCGGAAAGTATCGAGCTTTCAAGCATGTTCCATTGCCATTTCACTATGCAGATGAAAAGATTATGTGACAAAACACACCCTCTGATTTGTTTTGAATTTTGTTGTTTTTAGAAGATACTTTATAAGTTGTATTTTATTTATTACGTGGAACCACAGCTGCTACATTCAATGTACTTTGGGTATACCCAAAGCTAACTTAGTAGCTTATAAATCACTTTAGCCAAGTTTGTAAGTTGTATGGACGAGAGATGACTCTCCAACAGAGAGATTTTTTTCATATCCATTTTCTCTACTATAAAGTATGGATAAGGTGCAATGTATATTTTCTGTTTTGACCTTATATTGTGTTATATAGACTAATTAAATGAGCATTTGATGGAAAATGAGTGTGAAAATTATGGCAAAGATGGAATATAAAACGATTACGAGTCTACAAATACACCACGGAATTGAATCTCATGAAATATGTTGCTGATAGAAAATAAAAAGGATCGGATCACGCGGCTTTCAAACCATTTAAGAATAGCACATAACAAAACTCCAGAAATGCGCGATCTGATTGAGTTACAATAACTCTGATTCTTGAAGATGGGAGCATCAAAAGCTATATCGAGTTTGGTTAAAAAAATATCAAGTGAAAAATAATCGACATACTCTTTGAAAATTGAATTATACAACATTTAAAATATGTATGCATCAAAACTGTAAAGAAGTACTCAAATATTTGTTTCTGTAAGTTCGAAGTCAATGCTTCTACATCTCCCTTTATTCCTAATCTGGAAGACTCTGTTAGAAGACTTTGATTCATATAACAACTTGTATAAACTCACCTCATCTCCGACTTATCATATTGTCCATAACGAGACTCCTAGACTCCACACTACATATGTTTAACATCTCTATACCAAGATTACAGACACCAAGTTTAGCGTCTTTGTGTGAAGACAATATCCATCTAACCTGATTCACTCATCTAATCTCTATCAGCTCATCTTTCATATATGAGAGTGAATGTGTGATGATTATTCTGTTATACTTTCTTGTATCATCATACACTACCATCTATCCAATGATCTTCAATATATGACGATTACCTCTCAGAGTCTCTCATTCTTCCTCCGTCTTTAATTCACTCCAATTTATTTGTATTTATAGTCTCGGTTTTGATATGAATATTGGACATAAGTTTATAGCCATTAAGTTTTCTGTAAAGTTTTGACTCTTTGTACTTCTAGCCCTTTATTCGTACTGGTTTAATTGAGGTTATTCTGATCTTTAACTGCTTTGAACTGATCTTATATCGTACTGAACAAATCAGTTTGAACTGCTTCTATTTTATCTTGAGTTATTCTTATTTAAACTGATTTGTCCTTCTGAATTGATATGATTGTGTTGATCTGATTCGAACTCCGTTCTGATATGTTTACTTCTTTTAGTTGTTATGTTCACTTTTAAAGAGCTGATATATTTACTTCTATGAACTGTTTAGCTCTCACCTGAGCTGATATATTTACTTCTCTGAACTTTTCAGCTCTCATCTAATTTGATATGTTTTGCTCTTCTTATATGATATGCTCTTACTCACATCTGATTTGTTCTGAGTCTGTAATCTGATCTGAACCGTTCTGTCAATTGAGTTCAACTCTTCACTTATACTGTTCAGCTGATCTGATCTGATCTATATTATGCTCTATTCTGTTTCAAGCTTGGTCTACGTACTCAAGTAAACCCGTTAGAAACATAACAACAACTTTTGTATTCATAAATATTATGATTGAAGTTTGTTCCAAATCCAATAGTTGCTTCGAGTAGTATTGATTTAATTAAATTAAATATGTAACCTACAAATTCATTTTGTTTAAAACTACTAAATATAAATGTAAATATAAATTAATATTTAACCGAAGAAAGTTATAAAAATTACAAAATATACTGAAATAAATCATCAATATAAATTACAAAATTACTATTTAACAAAACGTTCATATAAAGTACAAAATATACTAACAGTTGAAAAATTATTACTCACACGTGTTTTTGTACCAATTCTTGAAAGGGGAAATATTAAGGTTTTGGACAAGTTTCTTAAAACCTTTTTTTAAAGGTGTTTGTTACAAAAATTTTACGAAACGTTTTGAAAGTTCTTATAAAGATAATTATATGTTTGGACAACTATTTTATAAAAATATTTTTATAGATAAAAAATATGTTGTAATGATAATTACGACTAGAGCAGATCTTCAATTTGTCTCATGTTGGATCAGCTATTTTTACCCAAAAATACCAAAAGCATCTCTCATATATTGTTAAAAAGTACACTTAAGAACACTTTTAAAAAAATTAAAAATATTTTATAAATACTTTGTCCAAATATATATTTTAAAGTTTTTCACTTTCAAAACACTAAAACTGGTTTTAAAGTTTTTGTCAAATATAGCCTAAAAAATTTACTTTCGGCTGGAATTGTGGGAGTAGTCAATCCAATATTTTGTCCAAATTGCAAGAAAGACACTGGAAGAATGTCCCTCTGAAGTACCAATCATTGCAGAAAATTAGTTGATTGAAACTTTACCTGCCGCTGTTTTGTATCCTAGTGCTCGCACGCACGCAACATAATAATTTCTTTATCGTCATTGCAATTTGTAAGAAAGATAAAATAATTTGTTTCGCAATAAATCTTATTTAGTTTGAAAATATTAGCAAAAACAACCGACAAGCGAGCGATTAACAAGTTAGAAGAATATAAAATTTAAGAGTAACCTTTAGTTTACTCTAATTTATTCTTTTTAAAAGGTTAGTCTATTAATGGGCTAACCATCAATATAAGCTAGAGACTCCTTGACCTATGTAAGTTTAAATCGATGGATATGCACGAGTAGTTAGGGGGACGGAGGAGACTTATATAAGGGACCAACTCACATAGCATACCCCTACAATATTACAGTGAGGAATATGCTCCACACGAGAATCGAACTCGTGAAGGAGGAGAAGGTACTCTCACATCACCTCAAGTCTTATCAACTCTTCTGTGCTCCTTGGGGCGTTTACTCGTGTTTATTGATAGTAAGTATGATTGAAATTCATTTGATGTATGTGTTAGGATCGAAACACGACATAATAGAGTTTAGAGGAGGTGCATAAATTCTTTCAAAAACTTTTAAGTCATAGAGTTTTAATAACTCCGATTCATGAAACCTTGGGCATCGAAAGATTATATCGAGTTTGGTTTCATACCAAGCGAAAAATGCTCGATAAAATCATCTAAAATCGATTTATGCAATTTGTAAAACATTTAAAATATATGCAAGTAGTGTTTCAAAAACAGTTAGGGTGAAGTATTATATCAAACACTTAAAATGTTCAACAATGCATGAAAGTTATGGATGGTGCAATAAGTTAGTACACAATTTAGTTCGAAGGCAACACCTTCTACATCGCTCATTCTTCCATCAAAGAAAGAATCCACTAGAAGACTTTGAATTTATACAAAACTTTGTACTATCCCACTTTAATTTAGGACTTACTCATTGCCTAAATTGAAACTCCCCGACTTCACAAACTTATTGTCTTTGTGTAAAAGTGAGACGACGGACCTTAACGGGTAATATTATCTCTGCTGGAGATATGATCGATGGTTGGAAAATGGTAAGACAGATCTATAAGGGAAATGAGACAACGTTAACGGTTAGACAAGCACCACGTCGGACTCATAACCCTAACAGCCCAACCATAACGCATACAATAGGTGCACTCTGTGTGCCATATGATGAAATAAAGTTGCACCTTGACTAACAGCTATAACTTTTGCCCTAGTGCTAACCAATGAATAAATGTGACTGATTACATTGGTGAATTTAATTATAACAATTTACTTCAATAATTTGACACCTTTTCCAATTTTTTACTTTATCAATTATACTCTAGTTTATATATATTTTAGACTAGAAAGAAATAGAATTGGTTAAGTTAATTTACTAAAAATTATCAAAATTTTATATAAAATGCCATAAAAATTATAAGAAAGTTAGAACATATTATATAAACGGATAGAGAAACGTAAGAAAGCTGTATAAATATTTATAGGAAAAAAATAAGGTTGATGACATATTTATCAACAAATTTATTAATATTTGAATTTGGTTTGAGGGAGATTTAAATAATAATAAAATTGTAAAGAAAATTACTAACATACAAACTTAATTATTAAAATTGTTGTTCGTGAAACAGATCAGATCTTAATTTTGATAAATACAAAAATTGCTGCTTAGTTCTAGCAGTGTAATTGAGTGTGCAGATCGAGCTGAATCAGATCTGATCATTTCCGAGCTGAGAGCTGAATAAATGTACAATATAAGAAGAAATGAGCTTAGTTCAGAAGAAGAGCAGATAAGTTCATATAGCAGAACAGTTCAGACCAGTAGATCAGCTCGGAGTGAAATTCGGATCAAATAGTTGAGATCAACTCAGAGCAGAATTCAGATCAGAACAACAGATCAGCTCAGAGCAGAATCAGTTCGGATCAGTTGAAGGGCAGAGCAGAATCGGGTCAGAGATAAGTAGATCGGATCAGATGAGGTCAAGAGCAGCTCAAATCAGTTCAGAGAGGTAATTCAGTTCAGGGAGCAAGTGCAGTAACAGATTAGATTAAAAGTGCGGAGCATAATTCCACAAATCATAGCAGAGCAGTTCAACAGAATAAAACTGAGTCCATACAGTTCAGAGTATCAACTAGAATGGACAAAGAAGAGCAGTGTAGTTCTGTAAGTATATATGATTAAAACTTCGCAACAGACCAGCTCACATAAGAAGAGAAGAGCTTAATTGCATATATATCAGAGCGGAGTCATTATCAGATCAGCACAGACTACCAGCTCATATGGACAAAGCAGTTTGAACAAGCATTACTCGAATATTGAATTGCGGTGGTTCATGTTCCGATGCGTATACATCAGTTCAGAAGGCGGTACAAAGATAATAAATAACTTCACCTAATCTTGTACGATGAAAGGGCGACAAGTGCATTTGTCATAAACTTTACAGAATCTTTTCAATGGCTAGGAACTTGTGTCCAACGTAAAATCAGTACAGATGCTATATATATATCAGCCAAGCTGAAGACGAATAAGAGAGTTGAAGCGAGACCAATGTGATGCTGAGTGTGTGCACAGAGTACAAGATTAGACCAGAACAGAATATCAAGTTGTGCACACACCAGCGGATGTCGTCGTAATATTTGAAGATCATGAAGAAGACAACAGTGTGTGACGCAACAAATATAAGAGCTGAGCTGGAATAGATTAGTCCCCACACACTCATTCACTCATATATATTGAGAGCTGAGCGAAACATATGGGATTGAATGAAAATCAAATCAAATCAAATCAATGTAGTCTTTCTCAGAAAGACGTTAAATAAGCGAACAGAGTGGGCTCTAGGAGTTCAGCTCAGACAGTGTTGTAAGTTCCAGCTGAGTGGATTTGTAGAGCTTTGTATAAATCAAAGTCTTTCTAGTGAAAACCTTCCAGTTTGGAATAAGGGAAGACGTCGAAGTAGCTTCGAACTTACATAAACAAATCTCAGCGAACTGGGTTATAACTTTCTGCATACATGTTTTCAAAACTTTTTTAATCAAAGTTCAATTTTCAAGAAGTATTTCGAGTATATTCCACCTGGTTTTCATATTAGACCCGATTTAGTCTCGATGCTCAAAACCTTTCAAGAACCTGGAGCTATTTCACCTCCGTAATCTTTGATCGGATCTTGCACGGCCTTTTATGTCTAAAACGTGTGCGCGATCAGATCTTTCCTAAAAAGAATTATATATTTTTATTAAATATATAAAATGTAAATTTGAATAAAAGAGAGGACTGTAAATAGAAATGACAGTAACTATGTTAAGGTCCTATGGATTAAATAATATATATTACTGAGATGGTCTGTTAAAGAAATTTACATAAGAACAATGACTTTTATAAACTTCATTAAAATCTTATGGTATTCAATATTGACTTTTATAAACTCTATGAAAGTTTTGTAATTTAATATTAATTTTTAAAACTTTGTCAAAGTTTATAGGTATTCAAATTTTCAATGAATTTTCAAAATCTCCATTAAAATTTTTGATATACGTATATTAATGTATCAAGTACAACAATAAATGTAAGAATTTTCTTTAGTTAAAGGTATAGATTTGAATGGATTTTTAATTTATTAAATTATTAATTACTTGTTTTCATATTCATGTTTTTTAGTTGATTCAGATATTTATCTTTAATCAAATTTTTTACAATTGAAAATAAAAATCTTAAGAAGTCAAATATTTTAAAGTTTTGAATTTTAAAATTTATTCATAATTTAATCCATAATATATCATTACTTTTAACAAATAATATTTTTAAAATTCTTGTAATATAAGTATAATTTACTTGTATAACGCGATGATACACTTTAAAAATATTAACGCACATGAATACATATACAAACATATATAGATAATTATATAAATATAGTTATATATAGAACAAAAATATAAATATTTACATGGTAATGTTATACTTCCCAACAAGTGGGGAGTATAGCAACTCCACGTGCATATGTGGCATCACTATAACACGTATGCAAGTGGGGATGTTGATGAGAGATTTGTTGGGGAGAGTAATAAATTCATATTTTATAAATTGACATCAACTTTGATTGGATCGTTTGGTGGGGTGCCGTGAGCCCTCACACATTACGTGCATTTTAAAAAATTTGAATTGAAATCTAGCACGCAATAGAGAAACCAGATCGTGCCTCAGCTGGACCAGCAGCTCTGCGAGCTGGTCTAGTTTTGTGTGATGTGGTCTATTACATCTCGAGCTACAATAGCTCAGTGTTCTTGAAAGAGTTTTTGCACCGATAGATCAGGTAAGATTAAATCTTGCGAAAACAACCTGAACTATCCTCTGAAAATCGAAAGTTAATAACAGGTTTAAGCACAGTCTAAAATATGTTATGGGATGCAATGCAGAAAGCTGTAAAGAAATGTACGCTGTAATATGTTTATGGAAGTTCGGAGTTAAATATTCTACGTCTCTCCTTCTTCCAAACAGGAAGGATCCACTAGAAGATTTGATCTTACACCTTGTGTACAGACACGATCCGACAGCCCTCAAGTTGCAAGAACTCCTAGCCACCAATACACACCAGTTCAGACACTTCTTTTACGTCTCAGTGAGAAAGACTACAATGAACTTGTTTAACGTCTCTGTTCAAAGACTGATAGGAAGTCGTTTTTGTTTTTGTATTCACTCAGCTAATCTAATCAGATCTCTCTCAAGTATGTGAGTGAATCTCTGTGTGAGAAGTTACAGTGTACGCTCACTTTCAAATGAATTCTCATACACTGGGAAGTGCTTCTGTCTAAGCTGGTATCTCGATGTCTTTCCAGGGTTGTGCCGTCGATTATAGTAACTCATTGAAGTTCACGACATGTACATCAGCTCACACCTGGGTACATGACCAGCCTGCACATCAGCTGTCACATGAGTGTGCAAGCTTGCGCCTAAGCACTTCTCTCTATGTATTGCACTCTATCTTGTTTTCACTCTGCTCTTGTGCATACACTCTCGCTCTCACTTTGCTGCTAGCTTCTGCTCTGATATAAAGCCTCTTGTGAAAATCTATCCGTTGGACGTAAAGGTGTAGCCGTTGTAAAGGCTTCAGACAAAGTTGTACCTTGTGTCCTTTGGCATTAAATGCTTTGCAGGCTTTGTTGACCTTTAGCTCTTTTCTTTTCTGCGCTGAGCCTTTGCTAACTTCGAGCTCTGTAAAACTTGTACCTGATGTGGACAGGACGAAGCAAATTAGTTTGAACATTATAATCTCCACAATGCTTGTGTTCAAACTGCTTTGTTCGTCTGAACTGGTTTGTCCAGATCTGGTCTCTCAGCTGGTTTCCTCCCAGCTGGTTGCTTCTTATCTGAACTGCTCTTCTCTAAGCTGCTCTTGAGCCGATCTTCGCTTCTTCTTCAAGCTGCACTTCTCATCTACTCTTGTTCACAGGTGCTCTTGAATACTCCAAGTACACTGCTTCTTTAAGCTGTTCTTCCCAGCTGGTTTCTTCTTTGATTATGTATACTTGCTTGTGATCTTCCTCCTTGACTAGCTGGCGAGCAGTTCTCTATGATTGACTGTATCTAACAGCATGTGATCATCTGCACTTGACAAATCTTGCACCAGTGATTATATGTCAGGCCCCGTGCTAATTACTAACAATTAACACATTATAAGCGCATAAACACGGAAGCTTAAAATCAGGGCTTAAAAATTTTTCAAAATACGATGGGCCTGAACTTCAAATCATACATTCAAAATATTCAATACTTAAAATATGAGTTAACTCAAACTCATACAACAAGTAACCACATAATTCAATTCAAAATACAGATCCCCATACACAAATAAAACACGGGGCATCCCCCGGTTCAATACATATCATAAATAAACTGGGACTCAGGGATGAGGGGATCGACCAGCTGAACTTCCACTCTGCCCAGCTTGGTTACCTAAAGCTCCTGCAAATGGGCACGCAGACCCAAACAAGACAAAGCAGGAAAAACATGCACGAGGTCAAGCCTCAGTACGAAGAGCTATCAAAGCAGATAAACATGCAACATGCTACAAATCACTGCTATGAATGCATGAGGGCTGTCAAGAAAATCGGATAGCAAGACCAGTCTATCAACTGGCAACTCAAACCAAGCCTCTATACCACGGTCTATCAACCGGGAAATCATCGGTCCGTGATCATCGGGGCCCGTCAGCCCATCACAGCGCGGTGTTAGACACTCGAATCCGGTAGTCACCACTCCGACGATAGCGTTGGACTTTTCGGGCACGACTCAAAGTCGGCCAGTCACAACGTGGCACCCAATCAGGTAATCAAAT
>KV019592.1:171412-189940 GCA_001598015.1 Dorcoceras hygrometricum | reverse complement strand
GACGCATCTACTAATCCAAACGACGTCACTTTGGTTACGCAAACATTGCTGCCAACAGCTGATCTCTTCAACGAAAGGCTCAAAACGCAGCGTTTCCACTTATCTAAACGACGCCGCTTCTCAACGCTCTTGCACAAGCGCGCCTGCTGATCAGCAGCAACCAACATAACGCAACTTACTACCAGCAGCAAGGAATACGTCACGCCTACGTCATCATATCTATCGATAGCTCTTGCAACTGATTCCACAAGCCATCTGCTGAATTCCATAGTCAACACTCCAAAATGTTGACTAACACGTGTCGCTTCCTCATTCAATCTCGCGCTAAACGCAATATCTGCCAGCAGCAACTTCAAATTCGAATCCTAAAACCAGCAGCTCTCATTGCGTCACGCTGACGTCACCTCTGCTGATTTAAAAAAAAACCACCAGCACGTGCTACAGTAACTTGCTGCTGCTAGCTTTCTCCAAAATCAACGCTACGCTCAAAAATTCAGCAAGAACTTCATTTCTTTCGCAAAATCCTCAAATAATCGCGATTAATCCCAAATCAAATCAATTAATCACTAATCCAAATTCTCAATCCTCACATTATATCTCTTCTTCTTTGGATCATTTAATCACTGGCTCTTCATCTGATCTGATTCAGCTTTCACTGGATCAGTAATCTGCACTTGATCACTGATATAAACTGTTACTCCTGAGCTGCTTCTCCTCCGTTGTACCAGCTTGGACGTACCCTCACTGTTCCAGCTTGGATGTCTTCTGCCGCATCACCTTGGGCGTCTCCTCACTGTTCCAGCTTTGACATCTTCTCAATAGCTTGCAGCTCTCTTCTAATCTGTAACAGCTTGGACCTGATTGATCGAGTACACCCTGCTCTTGGATTTCTTCTTCTTCTATAGGGTTCACCTCGAGCTCGTCAAACTTCTTACAGATTCTTCCTCATCTTCATCTCCATCTTCATCTTCCACAATAAACTCATTTCTCTTAAGAATCCAGTTTGACCAAGCTCCCAAAATATGAGTTAACTCAAACTCATACAACAAGTAACCACATAATTCAATTCAAAATACAGATCCCCATATACAAATAAAACACGGGGCATCCTCCGGTTCAATACATATCATAAATAAACTGGGACTCAGGGATGAGGGGATCGACCAGCTGAACTTCCACTCTGCCCAGCTTGGTTACCTAAAGCTCCTGCAAATGGGCACGCAGACCCAACAAGACAAAGCAGGAAAACAAATACGACGTCAAGCCTCAGTACGAAGAGCTATCAAAGCACATAAACATGCAACATGCTATAATCAATGCTATGAATGCATGAGGGCTATCAAGAAATCGGATAGCTAGACCAGTCTATCAACTGACAACTCAAATCAAGCCTCTATACCACGCACATCCAATCAGCCGGTGGAAATCATCGGTCCGTGATCATCGGGGCCCGTAAGCCCATCACAGCTCGATGGTAGACACTCGAATCCGGTAGTCACCACTCCGACGATAGCGTTGGACTTTTCAGACACGACTCAACAGTCGGCCAGTCACAACGTGGCACCCAATCAGGTAATCAAATCAATCTGTACATTCAGGCTCAAGATGTATGCATGAATGCCATTCAATATCCATGCTCAATGCATACAAGGCATAATACGTGAAAACAGAATATATATCTCAAGCAATTCATATAACTGTTCCACGTAACACATAGCAGCAACTTCACAGATTTCACAACATTGAAATATAGACATGTTCACGCTCAAGGCTGCTAAGGGCTGCTCAATCGTACCTCGAATTCACAAATTCTACCTCACAAATTCAAACAGGGCACGACAGCACTCACGACCAGAAACCAGCAGCTTTCGCGATCTTCTCCCAGGTCGTTCTGCAGCTTCAAATGGGTAGCAATCGAAAGAGAAGTTCACCAGGAACCCAGCGCCACCGAAAACACTCAAATCTTCGACGGAGAACGACGGAAATCTAGGAAAGAAAGCCTCGGTGAACAGTAGCTCGACGAGGGTTTGAGAAAGAAGATAAGAAATATCTGGCTCTCAATTATTCTAAGTGTCGATCAACACCTCTATATATACCTCTTAAACCCTCGCCTGCTGATTCAACAAAAATAAATCGAAACGTTCAGCAGAAGTCTACCAGCAGCAGCCCTCTTTTCCCTTCGTAAAATTCAGCAGCAACGACTAAATAAACAATCGCATGCAAACACTTCAAAACGACACCGTTCTTACTTATCAAAACGACGCCGTAGCAAACACCAGCTGACAACAGCTCTCGCCAGCACAAACGACCAAGAGCTGCTAACAGCTCTCTCTTCAAAACAATCCATCTGCTGGTCGCGAGAAATCATTCAAAACGACGACGCATCTACTAATCCAAACGACGTCACTTTAGTTACGCAAGCCTTGCTACCAGCAGCTGATCTCTTAAACGTAAAGCTCAAAACGCAGCGTTTCCACTTAACCAAACGACGCCGCTTCTCAACGCTCTTGCACAAGCGCGCCTGCTGATCAGCAGCAACCAACATAACGCAACTTACTACCAGCAGCAAGGAATACGTCACGCCTACGTCATCATATCTATCGATAGCTCTTGCAACTGATTCCACAAGCCATCTGCTGAATTCCATAGTCAACACTCCAAAATGTTGACTAACACGTGTCGCTTCCTTATTCAATCTCGCGCTAAACGCAATATCTGCCAGCAGCAACTTCAAATTCGAATCCTAAAACCAGCAGCTCTCATTGCGTCACGCTGACGTCACCTCTGCTGATTTAAAAAAAAAACCCCAGCACGTGCTACAGTAACTTGCTGCTGCTAGCTTTCTCCCCTGTTAAGATCTAGCGTCACGCTTACCAATTGTTAGGATCAAGCGCTTACCACTAGGCCAAAAGATATAGCTGCTAGAGAAGGTGTAATTTTATTTTCTTATAATGTGCCAGCGAATAGTGCACCTATTATGTGCGTTAGTGTTGAGTTGTTAGGTTCATGAGTCCGGGGAGGTGTATGTCTAAGTGTTGGTGCTGTCTCATTTCTCTTGAAGATCAGTCTTACCCTTTCCCAATCGACAGTCCTTTCCACAGCAGAGATAGTATTACCTGTTAAGATCTAGCGTCACGCTTACCAATTGTTAGGATCAAGCGCTTACCACTAGGCCAAAAGATATAGCTGCTAGAGAAGGTGTAATTTTATTTTCTTATAATGTGCCAGCGAATAGTGCACCTATTATGTGCGTTAGTGTTGAGTTGTTAGGTTCATGAGTCCGGGGAGGTGTATGTCTAAGTGTTGGTGCTGTCTCATTTCTCTTGAAGATCAGTCTTACCCTTTCCCAATCGACAGTCCTTTCCACAGCAGAGATAGTATTACCTGTTAAGATCTAGCGTCACGCTTACCAATTGTTAGGATCAAGCGCTTACCACTAGGCCAAAAGATATAGCTGCTAGAGAAGGTGTAATTTTATTTTCTTATAATGTGCCAGCGAATAGTGCACCTATTATGTGCGTTAGTGTTGAGTTGTTAGGTTCATGAGTCCGGGGAGGTGTATGTCTAAGTGTTGGTGCTGTCTCATTTCTCTTGAAGATCAGTCTTACCCTTTCCCAATCGACAGTCCTTTCCACAGCAGAGATAGTATTACCTGTTAAGATCTAGCGTCACGCTTACCAATTGTTAGGATCAAGCGCTTACCACTAGGCCAAAAGATATAGCTGCTAGAGAAGGTGTAATTTTATTTTCTTATAATGTGCCAGCGAATAGTGCACCTATTATGTGCGTTAGTGTTGAGTTGTTAGGTTCATGAGTCCGGGGAGGTGTATGTCTAAGTGTTGGTGCTGTCTCATTTCTCTTGAAGATCAGTCTTACCCTTTCCCAATCGACAGTCCTTTCCACAGCAGAGATAGTATTACCTGTTAAGATCTAGCGTCACGCTTACCAATTGTTAGGATCAAGCGCTTACCACTAGGCTAAAAGTTATAGGTGTTAGCCAATGTGCAACTTTATTTCCTTATAAGATGGTAGAGCAGAGCGCACCTATTGTGTGCGTTAGGGTTGGGCTGTTAGGCCCATGAATCTAGGGAGGTGTGCGTTTAACTGCCAGTGCTGTCTCATTTTCCTAAGAGATCAGTCTTACCCTTTGCCAACCGCCAGTCCTGGCCTTGATAGAGATAGTATTACCCGTTAAGATCCGTGCCACACTTTTACAGCCCACCTGACCAACCAGATCAAACGGCGCCACGTAAGTAGCTTGACGTACGATAACTTCTCAGGAGGTCGCCTATTTCTCACCCTTATACGCTTAACTCGACAGTGTGTGCGTGAATGTGTTTAATATTTTCAAATTTTGAAATATTTAATAATTTATTTGCTTAGTTCAAAAGAAAATTATTTATTCGGTATGAGTATTTGAAATATTTTTATTATTGATTCCTTCAAAAAAAGTATTTATTTGGTTAAAATATTTTGAGTGCTCATGGATCATATTTGGTGACATTGGGGAGGCAATAATATTTTTCATTTTACAAATAGTTTTGTGTAGGATATTGAACATCAAATATATAAATTATTATGATGTTTTGAAGAACATATTAACTACAAAAATTATATGGATAGCTTTTAACAGCTTCTCGTTTTGGGGGCAAATCAAATAAAATTTAAACTACTGTTAAACCTTACGTAGACAGTGGTTACTCTAAAAAGAGATCTTTCTATATAATAATATTATGTATATAGTATTATAATATATAAACGAGTAGATTTTGTTGTATAATAGTAACATGTGTTTGATTGATTGATTATTAATGTTTTATACTATATTAAAAGCATATAAAATAGTAGCTGTCATATATCATTGTTCCTCTGTCATCTTGTTGAGACTTGGCAGCCCCAGCAGCCAACTTTGATTGAAAAACGAGTACAGAAATGGTACAAATTTGTTATATAAATAAACCTCTTCAAAGTCTTCTGTAATCTGTGCATACCGAACACCGCGTTGTATCTTTCTGCAGTACTGTTCTCGTCTTCTTTAGATCGTGTATATATATATATATCTATACACTAATATAACAGTTTGAAGTGCACATAATCATCATCAAAACCAGAGAGAACAATTACCAAAAAAGATTTCCGAAAGAATATATAATTCTTTAAAAAAACAAAAACAGAGAATTGATTCATTTTCAGATTGGTGAAGATGAAATTTGGGAAGGAATTAGCTTCCCAGATGGTGCCGGAATGGCAGGAAGCGTACATGGATTACAACAATCTCAAAAAACTGCTCAAAGACATCCTGAGATTCAGACAGCAGAATGTGTTGTCATCGTCGAGCCCGATGGCCCGAACAGGCTCCCTGAAGAGGAGGCTAAACAGAGCGTTCAGCGGGCTCGCCAACAGAGACAACATCCTTAAAGGCGGCTCTCCTCGTAAGAACGAGGAAGAAGTTATTTTAGTGGGTTCAGTGCAGCATGAGGGCTCTGAAAATTACCAGACAATGTTTCTGAGGTCGTCCGATGCCGGCGGCCAATTCGAGCTCGTGTTCTTCAAAGCATTGGATGATGAATTCAATAAAGTGGTGAGATTTTACAAGGAGAAGGTTCAGGAAGTGAAGGGGGCGGCGGAGGAGCTGAGCAAACAGATGGATGCGCTTATTGCTTTGAGGACCGCTGTGGATAAGCTTGTGGTGCAGAGATTTGCTTCTGACATTAATGCTGAATCCAGTTCTGGGTTTCCAGGGCCCGCAACAGTTGTTGCATCCGTTAATGGAGTGAAGCCAGGTAAGGGACTGTGATTTTCCTGTTTTGAGGATTTTTTTCTTTTGTTCTGTTTGTTTATGTATTATGTGTTTTCTGGTATGAGATTTGGGAGATGAAGAAATGATAATGTTTTAATGGGGGCAGCGGGGCAACTGCTTTGATCCAAGACAACCCTTTCTTTTTCTCTTGGGAATGTAAAGTAGAAAAATTCTCTTTTGGTAGTTTTTCAAACTTAAATCGTGGATTTCTGTTCAAAAAATTGAAAATATGCTGTAATATCGTTCTCTCTGCTAAGAAGAAGGGAGTTTTGTCCTGAGGATAAGGAGTCATGGTTCTTTGAAGCTTTTGCACTTTAGCCTTTAGATTTATTGTTTATTATTTTTCTTTGACAATGAAGGGCAAAGTATGGAGGTGATTCAGGAAGTTAAGATGAGCAAGGAGAGAATTTCAGGAGATGGATATAAGCAATCTTCGGTAGATGTATTGGGACAGGTCATGATAACATTGATCCTGAAACTCCAGTCTCGACTTTGAGAAAGTGTATAATGAGTTCAAAATCAGATGTCTCGTGCAGCAGGGAGGAGCTCAGGAAAGTAGAAGAACAATTGCGACGAGCCTTTGTCGAATTTTATCAGCAGCTTCGGATCTTGAAAAGTTATTGGTAGCAATTCCATCTAGCCTAAATCTTCTGACAGTTCCACTGAAACTGAATTATGGTTAACATGGTCTTACATTACATGACA
Organism: Dorcoceras hygrometricum; assembly: GCA_001598015.1. Taxonomy (NCBI): domain Eukaryota; kingdom Viridiplantae; phylum Streptophyta; class Magnoliopsida; order Lamiales; family Gesneriaceae; genus Dorcoceras; species Dorcoceras hygrometricum. The sequence goes on along the minus strand of KV019592.1, from coordinate 183,435 downwards.
GTTTCTTGAATATGCTTGCATTCTCCAAGATTGTGAAGAAATATGACAAGGTACACTGTTGTTTCCATTGCCCATTTAGTCCAACGATGTTATTTTCTCTGACTCTGGATCCTCATCTTCAAACTTTTTCTTGCAGATTACTTCAAGAAATGCTTCAAAATCTTACTTGGAGATGGTTGATAACTCATATCTAGGCAGCTCCGAAGAGGTTAAAATCTGCAGTGTGCCTTAGGCTTCATAGTGTACATGTTCGCATTTTGGTCCTTATTTCACCTGTTTTTCGTTGTTCAGGTTAACAAACTCATAGAAAGACTAGAGGCTGCATTTGTTAAGCACTTTGCAAATGGTAATCGTAAAAAGGGGATGAAATCTTTGAAGCCTAAACATAAAAAAGAAAAGCATAGAACGACATTTTTCCTAGGTAAGCTATCTTGTTCATAAGGACTGAGGAGCATACATTTTACTCATATTCCACATGTTTTAAAGTTTCATTTGTACATACCGAAAAGATAACACGCTCTTGCATATGTAAGTTATTTTGAATATACCACTACCTGTAGGTCTATTCACTGGTTGCTCAATAGCACTTGTTTCCGGTATTATTGTCTCTATACATGCGGGGAACCTTCTGGATCATCCGGGGCGAGGACAGTATATGGACACTATATTCCCATTGTATAGGTACACTTCGAAAATTTCTGCTTCACTTATTCAGATCAAGAGTTCAAAATACCTAATGATTCTCAGTAATGCAGTTTGTTTGGATACATTTTTCTACATATGCTCATGTATGGAGCAAACACCTACTTCTGGAAGCGGTTCTCGGTGAATTACCCCTTCATCTTTGGATTCAAACCTGGTACTGAATTGGGATTTCGAGAAATATTTCTTGTTGCTTCTGGGCTTTCAGTACTGGCATTGGCTGCCACACTCGCGAATCTGGACATGGAAATGGATCAAAGAACGGCAAGGTTCCAGACACTGACCGAGTTGGTTCCACTAGGCCTTATCGCTGTAAGTTTAGAATAGCCTCGTTTTCTTCTTCACACGATATGATTTCATTAGTTAATAAATGCCACAATCTTTGATGTTGTACTTGTGATGTATGTAATAGGTTGTGCTTCTTATTACCTTCTGTCCCTTCAACATCATATACCGTTCTAGTCGCTTCTTCCTCATTCAGTGTGCATGGCGCTGCATCCTTGCTCCACTCTATAAGGTATGCAGATGAAAGATTAGAAAAAGTAAATGTAAATAAGAATAATAACTTTATGATGAGATAATGGTGATTATCTCCTCTTGGATGCGTTTTGCAGGTTACTATGGCTGATTTCTTCTTGGCGGATCAGTTCACAAGCCAGGTTCGAAATTTACCTCGTTATAATCAAGTATAAATTGACATGTGACACCATCGAATAAACTTAGCATATAATATATGATTTCATGTAATTTCAGATTCAGGCGATTCGGTGTATTCAATTCTACATCTGCTATTATATATGGGGTGACTTCACTACAAGATCAACTACATTTCTTAAAAGCAACACCTATGAGATTTTCTACATTGTTATTGCAGTAATTCCATTCTGGTCACGTGTTCTTCAAGTAAAATCGACCAAAATCTTCCATTTAATCTTCCCCGCTTCAATTATATATTCTGACTTCTGTTTTCATGAATAAAATCAGTGCCTACGCCGTTTATTCGAAGAGAAGGATATATCACAAGGCTTCAATAGCCTCAAATACTTTTCCACAGTCGCAGCACTCGTTTTAAGGACAATATATTATCTCAGACGAGGATCGTTTTGGAGAATAATGGCTGCTTCAAGCTCTGGTTTTACGACATTATTCAACACATACTGGGATATCGTTATCGATTGGGGTCTTTTGCAAAGAAACTCCAAGAATCCATTGTTGAGAGACAAGCTTTTGGTGCCAAACAAAGCTGTGTACTTCATTGCGATAGTGAGTCTCAGTAATGGTTACAACATGTTTTAACAGTGAGTAAAAGAAATACTTATCACAAGGAATGCTTGCAGGTTGTGAACATCCTTCTGAGACTTGTGTGGATGCAGTTAGTTCTCGATATCCAAGATACGCCATTTCTGCACAGGAAAGCCATGGTTGCCCTCGTAGCTAGCTTGGAGATTCTTCGCCGAGGAATTTGGAACTTCTTCAGGTATGATGATGCTTGCACTAACTAACGTCCTGCCCTATTACCCTTAATCTAAGGTTGTTGGATTGTATACGTTTGCTTTGATCTGAGAAAAATTGTCGGATCTTCGTTTGATCGTGGCAGATTGGAAAACGAGCATTTGAACAACGTCGGAAGGTATCGAGCTTTCAAGCATGTTCCATTGCCATTTAACTATGCAGATGAAAAGATCTTGTGACATAACACAACACAGAACCTCATATTTGTTGGTGGGATTCCTTGTAGATTTATACATCCAAGACAGTGGATGATTCTTTGCTTCTTTTGCATCTAAGCCTTTTTTTTGGTCAAGAGCGTGCCGATACAGATAGAAAAAAGTTTGCAAACTGAGTTCAATCTCAATTCTAACAATAAAAGTTTGAATTTGATTATGTTACTGAATTTTCTCTTCACATTATCATTTTACATAGCTCTATTTCTGAGACTGGTTTCACTTTCTAGTCTAGGTATAGATATAAATCTGTAAGCTTTTGATTTCTACTCTGAGTTTAGAACCAAAATCGCAATCGACTTGAATGTGGAGAGACAATTCAAGTTTGGATTCAAGGTTGTAAAATGAATGGTTCATGAGATATCATCCCATATGGTGACAAATATTTGAACGAAGAGTAAGAAACCAAAATAGAATAAGTCGGCTTATGAAACTGAATAATAAGCAATCGGAAAAGCAACTTCCCAAACATTGATCATACCAAAAGACAAACAGTACAAGACTATTGTATCAATCTATACAACAAAACTGTAATTGAGACTTAACAGATTATATTCGGTTGACAGATTATTACATACGCTTTATTGTTCCAGTAAGGTGAACGAAAAGTAATGTTATATTGAGACAAAGCATCAACAAAATTCATAGCTTCCATATTCATTTAGGGGAATGAACGTCTTTATTGTCATCATCCCCGTCATGTAAGGTTACTAAAGATTCACAAGGGGAGTTTTCATCTGTTACGGCTCCTGTACTATCATGATCCTGGTTTCCGAACAGATATGATAATGACAGGGGATTATAGGTAGAACTCGCCTTCTTAAGTCCCTGTATCGCCCTCCTTGCGGCACAGATGCTTCGAGATAAATCAACCATTTCTTCCCCAAGAGGCAATGTTGTTTCCAGGTGAGGTTTCGAAATTTCACCTTGCATCTGTTCTTGTGCTACAACGGTGGGTTCGACAACCTCAGCTTCCAGTGGGAACAGGACCTCGAGATTTTCCTCACATTCGTGTACTAATCTTGTCAAAGGTTCTGTTGTGAAGAAGGGTTGATGAACAGCGAGCTGCGCGAAGGGGAGACTCAGCAATTCACCGGTTCGTTTATCGTATTTCTTCAAGATTTTAATTAGACCTGATGTACAAGACATTGCCATGGAAGTAGCTATACCTCTGGTACTTCGAACTAAAGGACTTGAAACACGATAATAAGATGAAACAAAAACAAGTTGCCTCTTTTACCTGCAAAATTAAGGGAGCTGTAGTTCTTGAGAAGAACCATTTCTCCATGAATGACAACAAAATCCTTGCGTATTTCCATCATCTCTTCACTAAACTCAGTCTCTAAGGGAAAGACTCCATCTCTACATCCCTTCTCTTTTACTCGCTCAATATTTTCCTTAAGTGCCTGCAGAAACAGCATCAGATGACAAACACATGCTTCAATGTATTATTATGACGTATAGGCAGGGGTATCAACAGATTCGGACCACGTAAGTTGACGTTTTGAAAATTTGTGCAGAATTCCAAGTTTCAGCCCTAATTGGAAGTTATATCATTGATCATTCACCAGTGTAAGTCAATAAGTTACAAAGCCTTAAGTTGAAAACATAACGTGAGAGTTCTAAACAATTTAGAAACCGAAAGAAGCAGCAGATTTATACATATAGTATAAAACACTACACAACTTTCAAGCAATTGTGCATGTCACCATGGTGCTGCTTTCATTTGATTCTCGCCAATTTCAAACATTGTATCAACAAAATCTCACATTCTATCAGAATGGTACACATGACACATAATGTGATGCACTAGAAAAGTTCCTTGATAAATTAGCAAAGTGTGAGTCTCTCTCTTGTCTAACTCAAGCCGAAATATAATCGCATTTAACCAAAAAAAACGGAAATATAATCGCGTTTAACCAAAAAAAAACGTGAGTTCAATCCTACACAGTTAGCACGAAACAAATTTCGAGATAGCATTTCTCTTTCCATCCATATGATATATATTCTCAAAAGCATACCACTCAGACAGATTAAAGAAATCCAATGAAATTGGAATATACCAAATAGATTCTTTTAAACCATTCAACTTAATAGATATTAATATCCACACACCAAAGCAATACCTGAAAAAATCTCGATCTCTTGCATTTAATCTAAATAGATCACACCCCATCTTTATCTTCCATTTTCAACTAGCCTTTTCTTGTGTTTTCAAATTCATTAACCTACGACAGCATTTCTCGCACAGTTTATGTTGGGATTAAAAGTTCTTGGTGCGAAAAGTTCGACGATTTCTATGTCGATAGGAAAGACAGAGCCATCTGAGTTTCAGAATCAGAGAAACAACGTCTGAGTGCGAAAAGGAACAATTCTTTTTCCCAGCATAAGTTTTCTATTTTAGTTTCAACATGAATTCACAGGCCATGATCAATTTCGTATGAAATCGTATTAAACTGGATGAGGTCCAGGCTGCAAATAGTTCAAAGTTTTTTCCCACAAATATAATTTCCCAACTTTATTCTCCATAAAAATTCCTCTCAACGCCTATTTGTGAAAAATCGAAATGTTCTTATAAAAACGAAACAAAAGGGATAAAAAAAAAGGGAAAAGAAATAAAAGAAACGAATCAGAACGAGAGTGCAGTGAAAAACCTGGAATCTGATGATGAAATCCTCCTCCTTATCGACGTAGAAATCGTTGAACTTTTCGAGTTCCTCGTTGAGAATCCTGACAAACCATTCTTGAAGGTTCGACAGCGGAGGAGCCTCAGCCGCCCCATCAGCTAGGGGCGGCGCTAGAGTCACGGCGGCGGGTTCAGGAATATTCTTGAGGAGCTTCTTCAACAACTTGTAGCACAGGTACTTGTCCCTCCATTCCGGTAGGGTTTCTTCCAAATGAATCCTAAAATCTTTCCCGAATTTCATATGTTTACGATCAATCCGACGTTTCGATTGTTGTTCGACGAATAAGTTTTATTCTTGATACCTTAGTTGCAATGCTCTTATTATTCTGTCACAAGAACACAACAGAGAATAATGATAATTTAATTGAATTGAATGATTTGGTATTATATGGAGTTCAATATAAACTTTTCTTGAATAAGATACTTGTCTAAATTTGGATTGAAAAGGTCTGTGCCACGGTTGTGAATTTTTTTGGTAATTCTTTAATATTATACAAATCTGTATATTGTTGGGAATTATTTATCTTTTCAGGTGTTGATTTTTTCAGAGATAACCCTCCAAAGATTTAAAACTATAGATATTGGGGATATCGAATTAGCTAGTACACAGTTGTTTCTTTCATGCAACTGCAACATTTCCCTTCAATGGAGAGTGTGGCTCCCAAGTATAAATCCCCCCCAAATTGCATTAAAAAAGTATATATAATATAAAATCGTTTCAATTACCTATCGTACTTGCAAAAACTTGGGTTGGCAGTTGGCACCTCTATTCGTCGAGTTTGGCTGTCGAAGCATGGAACTAGTTGGGTCAAACCCCCATAATATATAGTGAAGGAGAAAGTGGGAAAACGACGAAGTAAGTGACAGAGAACCTGGTAACTATAAAGAATATCCTTGATGGGAATAAAGGATAAGAGGGAATATTTCAGGTATGAATTCGAATTTATCGTATTTAGGCTGAAACTACGATTTTCATTTGTGGTCTGTAGTGTGTTCAAACCAATCTCAAAGATGCAGTGGGCCAAATTGGTATATAATTGTGCTGGTATGAAAGAGACGTCCAAGACACCATGTCATTATAAAACTGCAACTTGATTGGAGTAAATGGACAAAGGGAGCTTGGCCAATTATAAAATGCCGGGATTTGAATTCGTCATTAGGTATTGAAAATTAAGATATTTTTCCCAAAGGTCAACGCTAAGAGTTGCCATTTGATACAATTAGGATAACCTGACTTGATACAAGGATTTCATGTAATTGGCAACATAAGATTATTACTGTCCTGGATAGGTCAAAGATACCAAGAAGAAAGATATGTTTCTTGTTCCTGAAATTACTTTTTCATTTATGGGGATGTATTCGATGTAGAGATTTAATGACTTTTATTGACTTTTTTTAATTGATAGACTTTTGTGGAATTGATAGGAATTTGAAGATTTGTATGGAATCTCATAGAGTTATAAAAAGAATTTAGCGGATTTCATTAGACTTTTATAGATTTATTTAGTAGATTTCATTAGACTTTTATAGATTTTTGGAGATTTTTATGGATTTGTAGAGAGTTTTTATGGATTAAGTTGTTAATATAATTTATGATTTTTATAATGATTTTGTTACATTTTTCCATATAAAATAAATCTTTTATTAACATACTGCATAAAATAATCCAAAAATTAAAATAATAGCATACTGCATCTCAATTAAAAATTATTAATAAAATACTATTTAATGTGCAAAACTCAATTTTTCAATCAATTCAACACTCTGTTTTTTGAGACACAATAAATAACCAAAACAAATAAATTTAAATTAATGTCTAGTATTTATCCATTAGAAGTACCTAAGGTTCATTATTGTTACTACGATAGGTTAAGAAGATGACAATTTTTTATTTTTTATATTTGTACGTATAGCTTAATGGTTTGTACATAAAAGAATTCCATAAAAGTCATGCAGAATGTATTAGGATTTTGGATATCTATGGATTTCCATAGATTTTAAAAAAGTTCAATTTGAATACCTCTTGACTTTTTAAAAGTCCATGAAAACCTACTTTGGATACCACTAGACTTGTATGAAGTTGACAAAAACTTAAATTGAATACCTCTAGACTTTTGAAATCCATCAAAGTCCATCAAAGTAATTAAAAATCCACAATTGAATACACCCCCATTAGATGTCATGAGAATTCTGATTTGTTTCAAATTAACGAGTAGGAAGGACTAGTTTTGTATATAGAGTTTTGTTTTAGAGTGCACATAAAATCTAATGAATCTTGTAATCGATCAAATTGAGATGGCACGAGGACAACAAAAAGAACCAGATATCTAACTTCCATTATAAATGTCATCGTCAACCTCTAATCTTGCCCGAGGCATTAACTCGACCGCGATTCATGATTACAACACAGCAAACGAATACCACTGATTCAGGTTATTAATACTCAAAGTGCTAAAAACCAGAGACGAAAAACAATCAAACAGCGGGTCAGGTCAGATTATATGGTCTCCAGGGCCTGAAGAATGTCGGCCTTCAAGTCTTCAAAGTCTTCAACTCCAAAACTGAAGCGAACCAAGTTGTCCAGGATGCCATACTTGGCCCTCTCGGACTGAGGAAGATCCCTGTCCATCGAATTCAGAATGTTATCGTCACAATCGTGCTCGTTGAATTTGTGTATTAAAAAAGTTTTCATCACAATTAGTAATACTATTGAGTAACGTTGTATTATAAAACAATAAAGCATTGTTGCAAGAGAGAATGACTGGAAAGATTTTATCATTCTTCAGTCAGTCGAGCTAAGTTGAAAATTGCTTAAAAACTCACCAGTAGGACATTATGGCAGGTTGATCGACTATGCTTTCACAGCCTCCAAAGGATGGGGCTATGTATGGGATTTTCAGTGCGTCGACAAATTTTGCAGTTGTGTGCAGGTCTCCATCAACCTAACCAATTGCATAACAACGGATAACATCACATGAACAGTCAATCGTACACATCTAAGCTTCTGAGGGAGACAGCTTGCTATGGCTTCGTAAAATTACTTACCTCAAAACTAACGACGCCACCGAAAGCAGTCATTTGTTTCTTAGCAAGCTGATGTTCTGGATGACTAACCAAGCCTGGGTAATAGACACGGCTAACCTGCAACCCATTTTTGTTATCGCTCGTTCTGAACAGGTTCACACACAACGCAAAGAAGATAAAGATTTTTCCCTCAGAAATATGCAACACCAGTCAGTTAATTTGGGAATCCAGCTAAAAATTTACTCATTCCAGAAAATACGAATCATTGATACTATCCGTTCTAAGTATACAAAGAATCAGCTAGATCATAACAAGATATCAGATACAAAGAATCAGCTAGATCATAACAAGATATCAGAGCCTTAAAAACCTGCAGCCAGACAAATAAGGAAAAAAATAGTCATGTGGTCATATAAACTAATACTAGAGACTGCTAATAGTGAATACAACTTCTGCTACAAAGGAAATCCGACTAAAAAACACTAGTAAAAAGAACCATAGAAAATAAGACTACCAAGATTTCTACTTTGAGTGACAAGTTTATATGAGCTTCTACAGTTGAAAACTAAGTGTTACGCATCAATACCTTAGGATGTGCCTCTAAAATCTCGGCCATCTTCTGTGCTGTTGAGTTTTGTTGTCGTACACGAAGATGCAGCGTCTTCATGCCTCTGATGATCAGATATGCAGCATTCTGAAGAAAAGGGGCACAATAGACTTTGCTTAATTATAATAAAAGATGACGCTGCAAAATGCCAAAAGCCCTCGACCTTACAGTAACAATGCTCAATGCTTTAAGATTATTAGCACAGGAAAAAATAAATGTTAAAAATGTGAGAAATTACAGTGACCTAGACAACAAAATATTTTTAGTCTCGATAACTCACAGGATTGATAACACCCCCAAGTATATGATGCAAGTTACGAACAGTTGAAATCAACTTCTCAGGACCACTAATAGATCCAGCAAGAACCTATAGGCAAATATGTCTGTTAGAATCAAGAGTATAACCCCAAGAATTTTGATGATACCAAAAGGAATCAAATCGAAGAGCGAAGTGTCAAGAGTCAACATACATCATTATGACCCCCAATAAATTTGGTTGCAGAGTGTAAAACAATATCAGCACCAAGAGCCAATGCCTTCTGGTTAAGAGGCGTCGCAAAGGTGCCATCTATGCACACCAAGGCTCCTTTCTCGTGGCAAAGCTTTGATACCAGCTCAATATCAACGCATCTCAAAAATGGATTGGTTGGAGACTCGGTAAAAAAGAGAGAAACCTGAATGAAAGTAATAGAGCCTCTTTTCAATACACCTTCTAAGAAGAAAACGTAATGAGCATAAAATAGAAGACAAAATCTATTGATACTAACATTGTTCTTCTCTAGGGCAGCCTTCAGACCTCCAATATCCGCAGGATCAATCACTGTGGCCTGCGTTTCATTAGCATAAGAAATGTCAGATCTCTTAGGTCCCAGTGAGAGCCAATATTTATTGCGCCAATAATATAGTCAGATACTTGCCTAATTTACCTCATGTTTCCTCTTATTTTTACTTTTCCTTTCTTTTTATCTCAACATAATCTAGAATCTTTAAGTGCTTATGCAAAGATATAATAATCACGGGATATGACATTTCATTTCCCAATAACATGAAGTAAGAATATCTTGCTCCAATTATTAGTTGAACTCAAAGTTGCTCATATTATTTACCAACAAAAAATTAACAAAATGATTGAGCTAGACAGACATACAGTGATTCCCATTTTAGGAAGAATAGTCTCGATGAATATTCGAGTCTTCCTGTAGCAGTCAGTGGTAGTCACCAAATGCCCTCCGGCAGGAACCAAAGCCATTAACAGGACAGTGCTAGCACACATTCCAGATGCCATCAGAAGAGTTGATTCAGCCCCTTCCAGCGCGCTGTTATAATTTTTTGATAGACAGAAGCAGACCATATGATCCACCAGAACATTGATTCCAATTGAATTATATAAGGGAATTAAAAAGGAGAATAAATTCACCTTATCTTCTCCTCAGCAACAATGGTAGTGTAATTTCCATATCGTCCATATTCAAAACTTGCACGTCTTTTTTCCTGCAAACCGAACAGAAACAATCTATTGTTTCAAATCCATCTAATCTTTATGGTGGTACAAGTTAGATTTTAGGAAATGTTCCCATGTAAGAGCATGAAGGGTAAACCAGCACCACTTGCCTTAGGTATATGCATATATATAAAAGAGAAAAATAAATGTTCAACAGACTAAATTAGACAAGAAATTCGGAGCAAGTTGATCGAAATTTATTCTAGCTCCTAGCAGACCTGGTCCATTTATTTTCATTCAAAACTAATTCAATAATTTTAGGCTAGAATACGAGAAGTAAAATTATTTTACTTATGTTGTCGACTAATCACTACTATCTTAATTATTCACAGTACGTATTCCTTTCAACGAGCTGAGAGGAAAGGAACTTAGGTCAATCTCCAGAAAATAATTGAGCATACCTTAAAATCAATGAGATCAGCTGTTTTCTTGAAGAAATAAGCAGATGTATTAACTACAGGGGTCGTAATTGCATCAGTAACAATACCGCGACCCAATCTTTCACCTGGACAAATTAAATGTAAAAACGTCAAAAAAGTACAATCCACATCGCTAAACAACAACAATACTACAAAACCCATCAAAGTTATGCAAGAGACTTCGAAAAACTGCATCTAGATCTTTGCCGAATAAAAATATCCAGCAATTTAAAAAACAACCTGCTTTCTTCCAAAATTAATTCACAATAATAACGAAAATAAGTAAATGCCAGAAGCATAAAATAAATGAGATTTCATAACCGATAAATTAAGAGAACAGAAATATCAAATATTATTTTGATATATTTAGTTATATACCAGCATGAATCGCGACGCTGCCATCGGAATTCAAAAAGGAAGCGTATTTGAAAGGACGCAGAGCCTCGAACTGTACATTTTCCGGTTCAAAGGTAGTCTTTTCAGCCACAACCACCTCATCGAATCCGGTTACAACCGGTACGGCGGCGGAGGCGGCGGCTGCCGCAGCATCGACAGCCTTAGCCGCCGGCTTGGGACACAACGCGCCTTGGTCGTTCGACCACGAAGCCGCCACGACCTGCGCCACACCAATGTTGCTACAGTTCCGTCGCGCCTTGTTGCTCAGCTGCCTCACAAAATTTGGTGGGAATCTCAGGATCATCGAGGAAAGGCCGTGGGACGACACCGCGCCGTGGAGCATCGGAGGCTTGATTTTCCCGGCGGACGGTGCATCGGTACGCGAGAAATCGGGATCTGAGCGGCACTCGAAGGCCGGGAACGCCGTTGCGCAGCTGGAAACGGCCATTAGGTTTAGAAATGGAAGGTTAGCGGATTATAATCGAATATATGGAAGAGGACTTAGAGGAGACGCGAATCTCGCTCTTCTCTCAGAAAAAAGTTTGTGATTACAGGGTCTTCATTGTGGCTTGATGCGGTCCTATATAAAACAAGCAAAAAAACAAATTATTGTATTAAAATATAAATAACAACAAAAAAGTACCTCCCCCGCTTAGGGATGGCAATTTTCCCCGCGGTTTTGGGGGCCCACGGGGAAAACCCGAAACGGGGGGGTATGGGGAATTTTTTCTATCCCCGAATCAAATGGGGATGGGGATGGTAATAGCACCCCCATCCCCGAACCCCCCGAACCCGCCCCGATATTATGTATGTATATGTATAATAAAAATAATATTACTATTATTATTTAATATTACTATTGTGGTTTAATAGAAATGCATATATATATATATATATATTGTTCTTTAATAATATACTATTGAGTAACAATAATATGTAATATTAAATTTATATTAACGATAAT